>CM067060.1:31637392-31639892 GCA_033980235.1 Diadema setosum
GCCGATATCTGTAACACTGACATAGAAGTCAGTGAAACAATTTAAGTATTGCATGTTACATGACTTGTATTTTATTGTGATTACCGCAGCAGCATTTCATGGGGCGCATTTTTTGCAACACAAGTTTACATTTGTTCAAATATTTCAAATTATATTTGTTCAAAAAAAAAAAAGAAGAGTAAGAGAGAATTGTTTTCACTTGAGAAAGCTGAGAAATTGCTTCCTTTACAATGGCATCACAAAGATGTAATTTGTCAGTGCAGAATGAATGTTTTGAATAGGGTGATTGCAATAACTTTTACCAATATTAAAGTTTTTATCAACAAGTTCTGCAATGAAATGAGACTGTGTGAAGATGATGAGGGCAAAAATGGGTTTGAGTCTGTTGGTTGGGCTCTACATGAACGTATGCGAACTGATATTGGTTAGTCAACTGACCCAGTAATAATCCTATGGGGTTGTTTTCACTGCACTAGCAAATGATTTGCGGAGGATGCAAATGTCATAAAAAAAAAGAGGCATAGTTCAACATTTGCGGAAGTTTTTCTCTCAGTATGACCAAACAATGGAGCCAAAAACCATTCTTGTGCAGTTTGTGCATAGTTCTCACGGAGTATGTGCCAATAATCATGCGCGCCAATAATCATGCGTGCCATTACTGAACTATGGCTAATCACGAGCACGCACCCAAAAATGTGAACAATGCAAATGTGCTCCAATAATCACATTCACAGGGCAACATGTTTCCAAGGAGAGCTGAAGTCAAATAAATTTGTGTCCCATTCTCCTTCCTTCTTCCTTTCTCAACAGCTGACAATACTTCTGAACCCCTGTGCAGGTTTGGTGATCTTGGGCAGACTAAAATACAAATGTTGGACTTTGCCAATTTTTTTTTTTTTTTACTTTCACACCCTTCGCAAATCATTAGCGTGCTCTGTGAAGACAGCCCTTGATCAAATGAGATAATGCAATACAGTTCGACTTCGATTATTCGGCCATGTCGGGACTGGCGCTCATTCGGATAAGCGAATTGGCTGGATATGGGAGACACAATGTTAATGTATATAGCTCCCAGTGCACTGGCAGCTAGGCGGGTAGCGTACCCGCAACGGTGTTGTAATCTATGCTAGCCTGCGCAAAATTGTAGTCCCTTCTTCACAAAAATAAAGTATATCTTCATGTGAAAATCATACATGTTTTACCTCATTAGATATTGAGAAACCTATCATGCACATCTTACAAAATTAGTTAAAAAGATCCATGAAAGTCACTGTTTTTTCTCAATTTTTGGATGAAAAAAAAAAAAGGTCCTTCACTGCGTGAATGCGTCCAGATAATAGAGATTTCCGGATAAAAGGAGGCCGGATAATCGAGGTCGAACTGTTATTAGATTGTGTTCTTTCTAAACACATGTGGCGAGCTGTATTACTCTTTTTTTGGTAATATATTTCTTCAATGATAGAAGAAAAAACTACATGAAACTACTTTACCTTTGTTACTTTGAGACAAATGAAGTTACACAACTGGATACACCTGTACATGTAGTGCATCACATCATGTTGTCGTGTATACCTCTCTTCAGTAAAAGTTCTGCTCGTTCACCACTATGTTATTGCTCATGAGCCATGGTAATCAAGCGTAGGCAAGCATTTAATGCTTGTCAGCCGCTTGACTATGTGCCATGTTGAATATTTAAACAAACAGGCAAACCCACAGAAAGCAATTGTATATACAAAAAATGTGTAAATTTTACATATTCCAGTATGCACTTTAAAAAGGGCTTCTCGTATCATTCTCTTAGATTTGTCTCTTCTGAAAAGCATTAAGTGTTGCAATCAGAGTGAAAGTATCTGTCAAAGTTCAGTTATATTGCTTCTCTCATTTCACAGTGAAGAGATGGCAAAATTTTGTTGTCATTTTTCTGAAAATATCATCGTCGCCTCTGCATTGCTGTCTCGAAAAGGAGAAATTTCCTGAATGAGGAATTCATTCTGATTTGGAAGCACTCTCGATACAAAGGCACATGTAGCTGTAAGAAGATATGGGTAAATGCAGTGAACAGTGTGAATGCCTTTCTGTGGGGCTGTGATTGAAGCATATATTTGTGAAGAGCAATAGTTATATATCCACGTGAATGCCACTAGGTCTTCCAACTAGGTGTTGGTTGGGCTCTAAAAATAGCTGGTGTGGTCATTTTTTCATTCCAAGACTTCACTTGCGCAGTGTTTTCTTGTAATATATATAAGCCTATGTTTTGTAATGTTACTATCGAATGTCATATTGCCTTGTGGGCTTGTGGGAAGCACTTTTTTTTCATTGACTCAGCCACAGGGAAAGGTGAATTAAAGGACAATGTGTAATGATGCATTGTCTTCTGCAGGGAAAGACTATGCTCTCTAGTAAATCTAGAGAAGTTGTATGTTTATATTTATATGAAATTTCTCTTTTTTCAAAGTTTTACCTGGCCAAAACTATGAAAATTATAAAAAATTATTTCTCA
>CM067060.1:31642392-31896752 GCA_033980235.1 Diadema setosum
CACCTTTGGGTGTGGGGTTGCTGTTGGCATCATTGATTTGTGAACATTTCTGAAGTTCTAACATCCCAGGACCTTCTTGATACTTTTAAAAGTCCAATTGTGATGAAACCCTTATAATGTCCATCTTATTACTGTAAAAGTGGATATTTTCGCGTGACTAATTTTTCGCGCTTGGCCGGGCCGGAAGAGTTTCGCGTGTTTTTAATTCCGCGGAATCAAGACATCACGCACAGGCACATATGGCAAGCAAAAATATTTGCGTGCTTTTATTTTCGCGCTAGTTTCTGGTTGCGCGAAATGCGCGAAAATTTGAACACCGCAAAAATTTCCACTTTTACAGTATTTGATTCAACTCTATTACAGCCAGCTTGTGCTTGGAGTGGATTGGTACTTCAAGTGCAGTATGGTAGTGGTGGGGGGGGGGGGTGCGCAATGCAAAGCTGATACATGTATAGCTACTCTCTGTGAAGTCTGTAAAAAAAACAAAAACAGTAATAAATGAATTTCCCCCTCCCCCCCCCCCCCGAAAAAAAAAAAGAGAAAGAAAAATCAGTATACCACGCTGTAAGAGAAATTACCCCTACTCACTAGCTTTCACGGCTTTTACATTTTATCTTGTCAGATTTGTATTCCTTACCTTGTGTATGCAGACTTTCTTTGATGGAAAGAAAAAAAAAATACCTCAAAAAGATTACAAACATGCAATAGAGGATAAAGCTGTGAAGCACGTTAACATCACCTATAATCAAAACCTGATATGCAGCTGCTATTTTTCTCAGTGTAAACCTTTTGTATCACTTCTGTGCACATTATCAAACAATGTTTGCAGTCAATCCCAAAGCATGCCTGATTTTTCTAGAAACACAAATTGGTACGGCTATAGACTAACCTGAGGGGAAACCTCTTTGATAGTGCCTGGTCTTCCATCAAGGTAGGAAGGAACAACTTGACAATGAGGAATTTTTCAGTCATTTCTTTTTTCTTTTCTTTTTTTTTTTTTTGGGGGGGGGGAGGGATTCCATGCATTATGTAAAGCTCAAGATAGGTTTTAACTATTAAAAGACAAAAACTCATAGAAAATCATGTAGCCTGATATATATAAAAAGAAGTAATTGCTAATAACACACAAATGGATGTGGTCATGTGATACTAATTGGTGGCTATTTTTAATGTGGCAAAAAAAAAATTACTGCAGAAATTTGTAGGTAGGATGTTTGATCATTATGAGATTTTCTTTGCCAAAATTTACTTAGAATTTAAAAATTACAATTGTATATGATCTGGTTGATATCTCCCTTATCTTTTCTGTTAAATCGTGAGTGAAGCATTATGTTCTTCAATCTCTTTCTTTCCTTCTTTTACAAAAAACTACGCTGAAAATTTCTGACAGATTTCTTTTTTTTTAAACTAAGATATTGCCAAATGTTTTAATGTTCTAACAATAATACTATCTTAACATTCCATCAGCTAATTGGCAGTGTTCCAGACATCTTTTGAAAATGACTTTATGACTTTGGGGGTGGGGGTGGGGGGATGGGGGGAATCAGTTGGAAATGAAATATTGCCTTTTATTTCTTCATTTCTTTGTGAGGGGTAGAAGCACTCAACCCCGGGTGTATTTCAACGATTGGTTTGCTCCAGTTGTTGAAAGAAATTGTAACTCAGCTGACAGCGTGTCAGATTTATTGGCTCTCCGAGCAGATATTTTCTCTTGCACTGCGCGCACATTTGCAGAAAAGATCTGAACCAGTGCTGCAATGAGACAACGCTTGGGTGCAGCTCTGAAGCAGTACCATAACAAGTGCATTCACATTGCTTTCACTCTTCTTTGAGCAAGTCCAATGCCATCCTGTGATAGTGCATTTCTGTTTTCTCCAAACACACAAATTATCCCAGTTTTGGAATTCTACTTCACGCATGAACAGAAAAAAGGTCATGTATATCAACAGATATATTGATTTTAAATTCACTGAGATAAGCATCTGCGATATGATAATTACTTGTGTCGGTCTGCCTGCTAGCACGTACATCCACTTTACAGCAAGCCTGGTATTTGGCAATATTAAAAGAAAAGAATACATTCATTAATTTTCCATAAGTATATATAAATTCAAGGATGCTGATGAATTACTTTTCTTGCAGTAGTGAAAAAAAAAGAAAAATGAAAAATGTATTTTTTTAAATTTATTTAAGTAGTCTTCTCTTTACATAGCTATCCAATAATGTTTTCATTCATCAAATTGCACATCTTTGCATAAGTCTAGCCTCATCTTTCAATGAAAGGCCATTCAAAATTTGTAAGTCACACCAAAAAGCAAGTTCAGTATCACCCGTAATTATTTTATCTGTCTCTTCTCCTTAATAAATGTGTAGCCCATGATGTTGTTACCACCCTCTACCAAACTAATCCACAGTTCCTACTAGATTTCAGGTTTGATTTATCCAGAAATGCCTTTCCTGTCCTCTATGAACTCAGTAGTTCATGGGGGTCTTGTAAACAGAAGGATTAACCACTAATCAAAGCAATTAATCAGCATTCCTTACATAATGCTCAATTTCTGGTTGGTCAAGAGGTAGCTTTTGATTAATGGCTTCTATTTCCCTCATGGTTATACAGTCATTTCCATAGAAACCCAGTAGCATGGGGATACTGTGGAATGGGAATGCTGGCCCAGCTGGGATATACAGTGTTTCCCCCCCCCCCAAAAAAATACAATCAGATTTTTGCATTGATAATACCCAATATGATTAAATTGTCTGAATGCTTCTTCATCGTCATAAAATATAACATCTTAGCTCTATTTTGCAGAAAACCCCATTCAATTTGGTTATTAAGCGGTCACAGAGAAATGTGAATTGTTGTAAAGCATATCGTGAGTTTGATTCTTCCAAGTTTAGCACTTGGATGCTCTTGTGTGTAAACACAATAGACAGAACTTGGAGGGAAGAGATTCCTGACATGCTCTACAAAACTGGTCACTTCTCTTTGACCATGGAAGCAAATTGAATGGGGTTTTCTGTAAGATGTAGGCATTGAGTTAAAGTTTCGTACCCCAAAATTGTATCTGAATTGATTCACTATTTTTAAAGTTATCATTGCGGAGGGTCCCATTGTAATTTTTTTTTGGGCATACGTTATTTGAGAATCCCCAAAACGAATTGTGTAAAGCTTTCTCACTGATCTAGGATGTATTGAAGTATACGCACAGCCAAAGAATCTCCACTGCAAGTCGACCGTTACCGATGAGCGTACACGTCGATGCACATTCTCACCGACGGGATCTATTTGCGGTTTTCCAGTATACCCTGGTGGTCAGCGAATGAGGGTTGATTCCATGTCGCACCATTCTGCCGTGTCTTTCTTGAGTCGGCTACAACCTCTCCCCCAATGCTAGCTGTTTAACTCCTAGATAACAGATCAGTCATATCTTTCATCATTTGTTTCCATACGGGTGGTGGATCCCCATAAATTTTATACGCAATACACCCAGTCTCTATAAGAAACAGAGTAACCATGCATATTTCTCAATGGATGCATTCATCCGCTCGCCTCTGGTGTTCAATTGAGGTTTCCTAAGGACTTTCTGGGAGATTTGGGCCGATGATAAATGCAAAGTTGTTTTGATTATGGGGTTAGAAACACTGGTGTAGCCAGGTGGGGGGGGGGGGGGGGCGATGGGGGCGGTCGCCCCCCCTAAGATTTGGACCGGGGATTTGGGAGGCGGGAAAAAAAATGTGTGTATACTGTATGCATGCACATGAAGCGGGTCTCCTTTGCAACCTTTCATCAAATAAGATTTTTTTTTTTGAATATTTCACTCAAAGTGTGCACCAGATCGTTGAATTTCAATTCAAAATATGCAAAATCTCTCGTGCTTGGGAGGGGGTATCCCCCTCCCAAACCCTCCCCCTCTGTGCCTCTTTCCCTAGCTTAGTACACTTTTTAGATTTACACAAAAAAAAAATATGAATAATTCTGAGTGCACAAGACTTATCACTTATATTTCGAAAACTCAAGGTTCCCTCATGTATAAGGGGAATTTCCCTTTTAAATTGATCCTTTCCTCCCTCAGCCCCCCCCCCAATCAGTTTGTTTTTTTGTTTTTTGTTTTTTTTTTTTATTTCCCAAATGTTGATTCCATCAAATACGCGTATATGAGATATCTCAATTTCAACCTTAAAAAGGCAAAAGCTCCATCGGAAGGGAAGGGTGGGGATAACACTCGCCCACGCCTTCTCCCTGCTCGCCTGCCCCTCCCCCCTTCTGCCCCTCCCCCCCCCCCCCCCCCTTCCGTCATGCATAGAAGTAGACTGTGGCTATACCCAGATCGCTTTATTTCAATTCTAAAAACTCAAAAGCTCCGCGAGCGGGAGGAGGAATCCCCCTTCCCCTAAGCTCTACCTCACTAGACTTTATACATACACACAGATGGTGCACATTCGGAATAAGAGCTAAATTCCGTGATTCTAACACTTCGATGAAAAAGTATTGCACCAAAAAATTGCACCAGATCGCTGAATTTCAGGTCTGAAAACGTAAAATCACCTTCTTGTGGGAGGGGATATGCCCCTATCTACACCCTCGTGTGCATGCTTTTTCTGTTTGATTGCTGAACTGCAGACAGCGTTCATGATATTCAGTGTAAGAATTAATACAAGAAGATTATTTAAATGATAAACCATTTTATAGGCAAATTGTTCAATAATAATCTACACTAAAATATACTGCAACCTTAAACAAGTGGGACTGTTTCAACTCGTTAAAACAAGCAAAAACATGCATCAAATTGCACTATTTCCAACATCAAAATGCAAAAAGTTCTCACCGTGGGAGGGGGGACACCCCCCTCCCACACCCTCCCCTCCCCCTTCGCTCGCTCCGCTCGCTTGGGTTCAGTCGCATTCATGATATTCAGTGAAAAGAATTAACACAAGAAGTGTATTTAAATTGTACCATTTTATAGGCAAATTGTTCAATAATAATCTCCATCAAAATATACTGCTACCTTAAACAAGTGGGACTGTTTCTTGTCGATAAAACGCGCAAAAACATGCATCAAATTGCACCATTTACAACATCAAAATGCAAAAAGTTCTTACCGTGGGAGGGGGGACACCCCCTCCCACACCCTCCCCTCCCCCTTCGCTCGCTCCGCTCGCTCGGGTTCAGTCGCGTTCATGATATTCAGTGAAAAGAATTAATATAAGAAGTGTGTTTAAATTATACCATTTTATAGGCAAATTGTTAATAATAATCTACACTAAAATATACTGCTACCTTAAACAAGTGGGACTGTTTCACGTCGATAAAACGCGCAAAAACATGCATCAAATTGCACCATTTACAACATCAAAATGCAAAAAGTTCTTACTGTGGGAGGGGGGACACCCCCCTCCGACACCCTCCCCCCCCTCGCTCGCTTCGCTCCCTCGCAGACTAACCGCCCCCCCAAGATCAAATCCTGGCTACGCTGTTGGTTAGAAAAGGCAACCTGAAATTTCAAAAAAAAATGTAATCTCTAAGTATTTGAGACAGAAACACATTTCTGTGGAGATGATAAATTAAAGTCATTTTGAAACGTGTTTATAGCTTGGACATGCCCATGCTAATTATGTGATCTCTACTCCTTCAGTCAGACAGGGCAATGGAGCTACACAATGATAAGGTCTTCCTCTACATAGAAATGATCAATGCAACAATGCAAGAAACTCGATCCAAGAGGCCCTTTGCAAATGCGTTTTGATTGTGGGTATTGAAACGTGTTTCAAATTCAATCACGAGAAAGATGGTAAATGTAGCAAGTGCTCTGACAGGATTTATATTCCTGAGCAATACATTTATCAGCACAATTCACACATCTGAGTGTGAGATTACCACAGGCTCTCTAGTTGTAAAATAAACATGTTCCTGTAAATTCCAAATGTTTTCTCCTAGCCCATGATAAATCACTGACTAATCCTGTTTGGAGGGAAAAACGAACTTTCTTTCAGTTTTTAAACATTTGAATGTCAGTTATCAACTGGTATACTTTTTAAAAAATCATTTCAAAGGTAACTTGAAAACTGGATTGGCATGTCAATGTTCAGCATTTGTTGTTGAGACCTTGCCCTTTCATGTCTAGGTGAAAACTAGATTTTGTATTACATTGACATCTGTACAGTTCCACGCTGATGGCGTCAAAGTAAATGACGTCTTCTGTCAGACCAGTTTGGCAAGAAAAAAAAAATCCCCCAAATTCTGATCACTTCGGCAGTATGTTTGCAAGGACTGTATTGTGGATCTTGAGTTTAGTTCACTGTAGGATTCGCTCTCCAGTCGTCCACTTGTAGACAATTCCCATTTCTGCAGATTGTGCAGTGACGATGCACATATTGGAGCTACTATTCCTGGAGACATGTAGACGAATGTCTTGAGTGGCTTATCGTCTGTTTTTGTTTTGTTTTTGTTTGTTTCTTTGCTTGTTTGTTTGGTTTTTGCCTGAAGTAAATTTCAGAGGCTGGGAATAGATATATATATATGTCATCAAAGCTTTACTCCAATGGACAGTGTTCGTCCTTTTTGGATGAATTACTGAGTTTTTAGTCTATGATTGAAAAATCCGAAATAGATTTTGATCAGGATTACCAGCCATGCAGTAGAGAAAACATCAAAACCTGAAGCCTAGAAATACCAAATATTACTATTACATAGGTTGTGTTGGACTGCACTTTCAGAATAACTTCATCTTGAGGCATATAAAAATTCAGTTTTCAGTTTTCTCACTACCATTATTCAAACATAATCTCCTAAGTTGCTTTAAAAAAAGCAGAAAAGGTAAAATTTGTGTGCAAGTCAATGTAAGACTAGTAATTGTTATATCATCACCTGCATTAAAGGTCCTTTATCCCTATTGTGCAATATGTCATGAGATTTAGCATGGTTGAAAAATAATGTCTCTCAGCATCATGTATGAAATTCTATGGTAATATACCTGAGTTTTTTGGGAAAAAAAGGAAAAGAAAAACTGATTTCATGTCACCTGAGAATATGCTCCTCTTTGTACAGAGAATTATGGTTAATTTTTTTTTTTTTTGGGGGGGGGGGGTTTGGAAAAATTAACTGGAAATCTGTTGTATTTAATCCTTCTCCAACATAAAGAAGTTTCCAGTTTTATTATTCTACGTACTTCTACAATACACCAGTGTGTGAAAGGAGTCTGATTTTCTTTACAAAAAGGGACACACAACCTTTAATTTGTATGTGTGTCTGTGACCGTGGTCAATTGTTTTTTAAAAACATAACAAGCTTCTAAATCCCATTACTGTTTTCATCAGATTTTACTAAATCAAAGTTACGTTTGTTTGATTTCAAAGGCAAATTGAACATGGAATTGTATTTCAGTTAAAAACAGCGATTAGTTACGTTCAGACGGCAGGCCCTAACCTCGAGGTTAGGAAACCTCGAGGTTTAGCTCTTGCCCCCTAACTACGACGTGTGTCCACATGACGAATCTTAACCTCGAGGTTAAGCTTCCCCCCCCCCCCCCCCGTAACTACGAGTGGGTCCCACTCGATGTTAAAACCACAAAACCGGAAGTTTCAGCCCACACTGCTAACAAGGCGTCTATTTATTTTTTAGTCCAATCCTGTCGGACTCGCTTACAGGTACTCTTTTTCTCTGTCATGGTATGCAGAGATAGCACTGCACTGATGACTTTATGCCTTTATGAAGATATTCGTTGAAAACATTTTTTTTTTTTTTTTAGCGTCGGAGAAAAATATAGAATACAGTAGCGAGTTCGACGTGTTCAGTTTCAGAGATCAAGTGCATGGTAAGAAAAGATGATGTTGTTGTGTCGTGCGTCATAGGTTTTTCACGTGTAATGTATTTGTAGTGTACGTTTGGGAGGTTGACCCGGAAGCAGAGGGAAATTGTGGGGGCTGGAGTTTACGGCGAGGTCACTCTTAACTTCGAGTTCGTTGTTTTTTGTGTCCACACGGTGCTTAACTACGAGTGGGGACCCCCCGCGGCTCGTGGTTAGAGCGCTAACCATAAGATTTCTCGTGGCTCGAAATATCGAGCAAACCTCAAGGTTTGCTAACTACAAGTGCGTCTTCACGGTCCCTAACTACAAGCTCTAACCTCGAAGTTTCCTAACTTCGAGGTTAAGGGCTCCCGTCTGAACGTAATATTATTAAAACCTTGCCCTCCCATATCATTAGGTGAAAAAGCTGATTTTGTATTGCAGTGACATCTGTACAGCTTCTCACTGACAGTGCCAGAATTACCCCGTGTTCACATTGGTCCCCGCGACTCGGGGACAGCCACAAGAGATCTTATCTTCTTTACGACTGACCGTTCACATTGGTATCTCATCTGTCCCCGAGCTGTGGGGGCATTTTGGGGCTTGGAGCGAGCTCTGCCACTTGAATCCAGGGATAGCGCATGCGCACATTTGATGACCACAGCTGGACGCTATCAATTTCGCCCCAAGGTCACTCTCCCCTCCAAATCTTGTCCCCGTACCCGACTTGCTTCGCGGGGACGAGGGGACAAGTCCCAGCGAGCGTTCACATTATGGTTTTTGAGGAGAAAGTCCCACAGCTCGGGACTTTCCCCGCGTCGCGGGGACCAATGTGAACGCGGGGTAAATGATACTTTCTGTCAGACCAGTTTGGCAAGAAAAAAAAAATCCCCCAAGATCTGATCACTACAGCAGTATGCTTACAACGACTGTATCTCAGATCTGGAGTTTATTTCAGTGTTTGAGTTCATTTTCCAATTGATTACTTGTACTTGTAATTAACTCCCCTTTTTGCAGATTGCGTAGTGATAGTGTGCAAATTGCAGCTACTGTTCATACGGTGTGTGTGTTCCTTTTTGTAATGGAGCCATGTAATAAGATGCAGAGAGGTGACTGTGATCATGCTTTTTTTCTTTGGTTCCTACAAATTTAGTTTATCTTTTAATAACTGCATGCAATTATTATGTGATATATAATCAAAGCATGATGATATCATAAAACAAAAGTGTTATATTTGTTCACTCTATCTGAGAAGTTGATGATAAACATAAACAGTATCGCTGAAAGTATGCCATCAAAGAATTTATCAGTCCTGCATGACTTGTGATGTGAATTTCTGTGCATACTTCCTCAATCTTCCAGATATCTCCCACACCGTGATTGTGTTTGGCAGATATTGCGCATGACAAAATGACATGCATACAAGAAATTCAAACAGAAAATACATTTCTTCAAGAGATGACTTTTTAACCTGACCTTAAATGGATGGTACAGTATTGGTGGAGATGAAAATTGGGCTTTTTAATTTTTGCGAGATACCAAGAAAACACTTATGATATAGTACAGAGCATACCATTTTAAGAGGAATTCAAAGTTTATTTGATGAAAATCGGGTTCGGAATGACTGAAACATCCAAAAACAAAGTAAAACAAAGCAATTGTAATAAAGTGTGGGTCCCACACTTTATTAGAATCGCTCTTTTTTGGATATCTCAGCCATTTCAAAACCAATTTTCATCAAATAAACGTTGAATTCCTCATAAATTTTCATGCTCTTTCATATTCTATAAGAGGTTTCTCATTATCTCACCACAAATGTTAGAAACCCTTTAAACTCATTAATTGTAACTGCTTGTCTTACAAACAAAGGGAGATTATTCCATAATTTTGGTGCAGGGTACAAAAATGCCCTGTCACCAAGAGTAACTTTTGATTTCCCAGATGGATATTTCAATAATGTTTGATCCTGTGAACTTCGAAGATGATAAAATGTTTGAAATGAAACCAAGAAGAGCATTATTGTAAAAAAAAAAAAAAGGCAAAATTTCAAGTCACAGACACACACATAGTTGTGCAGAGAGCATACTAAAGCACATGTTTTCATTCTATGCTCACATAACAAACCGAAGATATCTAAAGGTCAGCAAACCCAGTGTATAAATTCAATGTGACGAGGGACTCCTTCAGTATTTACTCAGGAATCAAATGTACGGTAGTGGTTTAGATCAATTTCCAAGGTCATATTCCTATTTCTCGGTGATGTAGCTACGGACGACTCAATCAATGTTTCATGTAATCATGACGTCTTCATAATGTATATCTGAGAAGTTATGTTACATTGTCCCAATGCTAGGACTGTTTGTGTTTGCAGCTGTCATGTTCAAATGTGAAATACATCATGCATGAACGAGAGAGGTAATGTAACAATTGCAGCAAATGTGGTTAGATAGGAGCATTTCTATTTTCAGGGCTGTTTGTTTATCATTGTTGTCATCATAATCATTCATATAGCCAAGATGATCGTGGAAGTCAAGTATAAAGAATATGAGGATGAAGTGTACCATGATGTGTTAAAGCAGAATCATAATGTTTAATATGTGATCTTTCTGAGTAGCAAGGTCCTTTGCAGTGATTTTGTTAAATGCACTGAAAGTAAAAGAGAACTTTAGATACCTGGTAACTTGCAGCATGAGTATTAAAGGTAGAGGATACCTTTCACAGAACTCCTAAAATGCAGCAAAACATTATATATGAACCACAGGGGACTTGTTTAGGCCACTGCTTAGAAATTTGGAAGTCAACAGTTATCTACAATTTGAATAATGCACAAAACTCAACTACTTAGTAGTTCTGTGTTTCAGCCACACTTAATTGCAGTCTTCTGTATTTTTTATCTATAAACACAAATCTAAAAGTATAAGAGCTGATGTAATAATATATAGAGTGTGTGGCAAGAATGTATATAGAAATGTTTATAAGTTTTGATGAACTTTATTCACAAAATATACATGATGGACACACATGCAGTGCATGGGTCTGCAAAGGTAGCCTAGTAATGTACTGGAATTTACGGTGAGCCCTGAAAAAAATTCAATTCAAAATCTAACGGTCAATAAAAATGTACTAAATGTTACTTTCCACTTTCAATACTTATGGGAGTTTCTAAAATGATACTCTCTTCAACATACCACTGTGTTTATACAACTCTTCATTTAAGGCATGCAAATGAGATTCCCTACCTTTAAAATGAGTGATAGAAATCTATGAGGCAGTGTATGCCTTGCATCGACTGTAAAACTACAAATTTTCCGAGATTCGCAAAATTGAAACGCATGAGAACAGTCTTGTCTTATGATATATGCATTGAATGCCAGTAGAAGTTCGCGAAAATTGCATGCCGCAGAAAGAGCTATCTGCTCCAATATGCAAAAAAAAAATATATATTTCCGGTTTTCTCGTAATTTGATATTCTCCAAAAGTGGCTTCAAACTGTACTTCAAAGCTGGCTTTGACATTAACCCTCGTACTGTGCCCATATTTTCTAACTTACTATGGAGTGCCATCTGTGCATATTTTCATGTATTTTACAAGCTTTCATCAGTGTTTGGTCTTTTGGTTATAAATGCTTATTGAGATAAATGGATTGCATTGCATGTGCAATGGATTGCATTGCAGGAGTCACGTAATCCTAGGCATACAAAGTTTACATGTTTGTAAATTAGTCTTTTGTTGGAGTCAACCAGCATTCCTTGGGTACACTAAATCTTCAAAAAAGTATTAACTGAAAGTGTCAATATCACACAAGCATGGGCTGAAAATTCATTGGGTCCATGAAGGGTAAATAAATAGTAGGAAAATCTGGATTAAAAAAGAGCAAAGGATCGTTTTCAGCTCAATTGTGTATTCAGTCTGATTACAGAACGTTGATGACATAGACTTGTATAGTGGGTCTTTTTTTCCCCCTTTTGTAGTGGATTGGGGTCCAAGGTATACCTGTGTGCAAACAGCGTTACCATGGCGATGCAATGTAATGTACAGCAGACACTTGATGTGCAGCCAAGACAGTTTTTTTTTCTCCCTCCCATTCATGTTTCATGTTGAGTTGCATCAAAGCAGGGAGGTGTTAGAGAAGAAGAAACAAGAATCTCTCCTTTTTTTGCCCATGCTCTGTACATCGGAGAAGTTGTGCACTGTATTGACAGTGTTAATAGATTGTTTCGACAAAAGACAGCATTCATTTAAAAGTATTTAGTGTGCAGAGAACAGGACATGCAAACAAAAAGTGGTGAAAAATTGTACTTCTGTAACTGTAAAATGCCATTGAACATTAATATTATGCATTTAGCCAATTTAATCAAAGAGATTTCACATTCAGGTTCTTAACCTGGTGAACTAAAGTATTAACAATTGTGCATCTTAAAGATGGTTTAATTTAACATTTTATAAGAGCTACTGATATTCCTTTTTTTTTCAGTCCTGGGGAATTGAGTACAAGAAGATTTGAATGAAAACTAAAAAGACTTGTTCTATTAAAGCATATACAATGTATTACCAACAACTTCCTTATAGGATTTCAACATATCCTCTGAAATACAGCTTAAAATGTTTCAAATTAAGAACCCCTTCTTTTGTCTCCATATATCCAAACTCTAAGGCCGAAATTCACAAAGGTGGTACAATTGAAACCATAGTTTAAACCATGGACAATTTGTATGGAGTGCCAAGTGTTGCATGGCCTGTTTCATTACGAAATCAGTCATTTCGTCGACGAAACGATTGTAACAAAATGACGTTTTGTCGACGAAATGATCGTAACGAAATGACAACATTTTGTCGACGAAATTATTATTTCGTTAATGAAATGAACATTCCGTGGAAGAAATGACCGATTTCAAAATGAAATAGGCCATAGGACACTTGGTGCTCCATACAAATTGTCCATGGTTTAAACCATGGTTTCAATTGTACCACCTTTGTGAATTCGGGTCAGTGAAAGTGGGGCTTGGCGCATGGAACATCAAAGCGAGTGGAATGCTTTTTACAAGCATTCAATTGTCATGTTTAATGAACCTACACATTTAAATTTGCTCAAATTGGAAAGAGATTCCACTCTTTCTCTAACACCTCCCTGGTTACATCAAAGATGCCGTAACCACTCATTGTGATTGGTTCAGTATTCAGTGTCTCCGGGATTGATCCCAATTCAAACAGCTCTCCAGGCCTCTTCATGCTTGTAAAGAAAATGGACCAGCACGAGTTCCATCACAATGACCCCGTTTACAGTGTGGGGCTGGGCCGTGGCTCGGCCACGGCCGAGCCCGCCTTCATTTCAATTTCAATTCAAGTCATGCTTTATTTCATTTTTCGAAAAGAACATAAACATTTCACTTTCAGTGTAAACGCGTGTAAACGCGTAAAAAAGGCCAAATGTGGGGCCAAAATTGGCCGCGCATTTGGCCACGCTCTGGAGGTGGTCTTGGCCACGGCCGAGCCACAGCCAAGCCTGGCCTTTTCTCGGTGTAAACGCAAACTGGGCCAAATGCGCGGCCAATCGGTGCTCTACCGACTGTACTAGGGCTTTCTATAGCTCAGTCGGTAGAGCACCGGTCTAGCAATCCGGAGGTCTTGGGTTCGACTCCCGATGGAATCCCATTTTCTTTGCTCACTTTTCCACTTATAAGTATCATCACGGTCACCCGCACGCATCTTTTACATGTGTGTCTATGGGAACATCACGGTCACCCGCACACGTCTTTTACGTGCTTTGTCTATGGGAGCGCCGGTGACGAGTTGCGGGCCCCTTCCTTAGCGCACAACTATTCCGAATTGTTCACGTTTGGCGACGATAGCTGCAAATTTTCGATAGCGATCAGTGAACTTGTGATTCCATTGGAATCTTCAGCATTTTCCTTGTATGTGAGTGGGATTTCATAGAATTTCAGTGACGAAATGTGATGCAAATATGCACCAACATTAACTATGACGAGGTGCGGGTCACCCAAGTATACATCGCAAGTATTGAAATGCATCGAGTACAGTGGACTCCCACTAATTAAACAAAGTCCTTGGGACTGGTAGACTTCTTTCATTATGTTGAAAGTTTGTTTTAATATAGCCGAACATTAGTGAAGTCTACAAAGAGAGATATACATGATAATCTTGGGACCTGAATTTTTACTTCATTGAAATGAGAATTTCATTGCAACCATATTTGTTATAACAGGAGTTCGCTGTATGTACAGGTGCGTAGGATAGCTTGTCACTGGGTCTTAAGAGTAAAGATATGATTTGAAACATGTGGGAACTGGCTTCTTTGGGGTGACAAAACTTGTGTAGTTGTAGATTGAGAAAACACATGCAATTTTTGAGTGGTGAAACCATGTCTTTCCTGTAAGGTCCTCTAAACAGAGTTTGAGCCAAAAGACACCGATACAGATTTCAGAATTGAAGTGAAACAAGTTGGGTCACATAGTTATGAATCAGGAATATCTATTATATCTTTCCTATGTTTTGTGGAAATTTTGCTTTTTTAGTTTACACATATTTCTATGGAGCTTTACAATAGCAAATCTACAAGTGGTAGACCTCCAATGACAGTTGCCCTCATATGATTGGCAAGGGTATGATATGTCATTGTACTTCAGAGATATAATTATAATGAGTAAATAACTGCATTATATCAGCACATTCATGTATGGCCTGTTTAGCTTGCAAGTGTGGCTGTACTCAGTGATAAATGATAATAGTGGGCTCTTATAATGCGCTGAAGTCCATCAAAGAATTATGCTCATGGCGCTCTCATACATAACCAGCATGAACAGTACATATTACAACCATACAATATTCAAATACGATAACTTATCACAGCAAATGAAATACATTGCTCAATTTGCTCAACTTCAGGGAATGTGGGGGGGGGGGTATGAGTTATTGAATGTTTAATAGTGGGCATTCTAAAATGGGTACATGTGTATCTCTTTGGGCTGGAGACTAGTTGGTGACCTTGTTGGGACCTGAGTCTCCCTGGTCATGGAGATGTCTCCGCGATGTCTGCTGGAATGTAGCCGAGTCTCCGGGGAGTCACCAAAGAATCAAACATATTCAGGTGTTGTTTTTTTTTCAGAGACTCTATCCAGTCGCCAGCTGGTCGCTGAGACATCTTTGCGACATCTCCATGAGGTTTCCTTTTATACCCCTTTCCCGCTGAAGGAAATCTTCCCGGGTACAACCGGGGGCACCCAGTAACCCCGCAGTGTGAAAGGAAACTCGGTTGAAACCTAGGGGAAGCCTAGGTGAAACACCGATTAAATTTTGGGCAATTTTTACCCTAGAAGCATCCTGGGTAAACACCGATAGTTCAACGGGAAACCACCGGTGGTTCACCGAGGAACGCCCAGCGTGAAAGGTCGTCTCGGTGAAACACCGGGCGAAATATGCAGATTATGTCAAAGGTCATGTTTTGTTTCTGGTCATGCACACGTTTTTCGCTAGCTATCGCGCGCGCTCCCAAATTAATCCACACGTAATTCGTGTATACCCATGTAAACATACACACGACTACAGTAGTAAGTCGTTCGTGTGACGTTCACAGCCGCAACGGCATTGTGGTATTGCATCGTGTTGTATTGTTTAATTGTACGCATGCCGTATACAAATAAACTGAGCTGATTAGTTAGGGTGGGATTTCACGGAGCACGCGAACGATTTGCGAAGGATGCGAATGACAAAATCCAACATTCGGAAAAGTTTTTCTCCGAATGTTTTCCGACAGTGAAGCCGAAAACTATTCTTGCGCAATTTGTGCGAAGATTCCACGACGTATGTGCGAATGTCGTGTGTATCATTGCTAAAGTACAGCATGTTACGTACACGAAGAACACGCGACGGAAATGTGAACAACGAAGAATTTTCAATAATCATGGGAGAAAATGTACCCAAGGAGAGGTGGAAGCTGTCTTGAGTTGAATTTTTTTCTTTCCTCTATTTCTCCTTTCTTTTTCTCTCATTTCTCTATCTGTCTATCGTGTGCTTGCCTACATTTTTTTTTCCTAGGACATATCTCCACTAGTAAAGCCTTTGATCTTTTTGTCCCCGCCGAACGAGTTCGAGCAGGGGACTATGAAACGGGCTCCGTACGTGTGTGTGTCCGTGTGTCCGTCCGTCCGTCCGTCTGTCCGTCCGTCCGTGTGTCCGTCCGTCCGTGTGTCCGTCCGTGTGTGATCAAAATCTTCAATTTGCTACTTCTCTGTCATTTGTGAGCCAATTTTGATTCTGTTTGCTTTATATGATAGCACTACATGGGAGCTTTGAAACTTCTACACAGAATTTCAGTCGTGACCTTTGACCTTGACCTTTGACCTATATTGTACATTTTGCTACAAAATGCTACTCCTTCGCCATTTCTAACCCGATTTCGATTCCGTTTGCTTTATGTGATGGCACTAGGTGAGGGCTTCAAAACTTCCACACAGAATTTTGACCTTTGACTTTTTTGACCTTTGACCTTGATTTTTGACTTGTACTGTACATTTTGCTACAAAATGCTACTCCTTCGCCATTTCTTACCCTATTTTGATTCCGTTTGCTTTATGTGATGGCACTAGGTGAGGGCTTCAAAACTTCCACACAGAATTTTGACCTTTGACTTCTTTGACCTTTGACCTTGATTTTTGACCTGTTTTGTACATTTTGTTACAAAATGCTACTCCTTCGCCATTTCTTACCCGATTTCGATTCTGTTTGCTTTATGTGATGGCACTAGGTGAGGGCTTCAAAACTTCTACACAGAATTTTGACCTTTGACTTCTTTGACCTTTGACCTTAATTTTTGACCTACATTTTTTGTACATTTTGCTACAAAATGCTACTCCTTCACCATTTCTTACCCGATTTTGATTC
This sequence comes from Diadema setosum, assembly GCA_033980235.1. Taxonomy (NCBI): domain Eukaryota; kingdom Metazoa; phylum Echinodermata; class Echinoidea; order Diadematoida; family Diadematidae; genus Diadema; species Diadema setosum. The sequence continues at coordinate 31,659,075 of CM067060.1, forward strand.
CGTTTGCTTTATGTGATGGCACTAGGTGAGCGCTTCAAAACTTCTACACAGAATTTTGACCTTTGACTTCTTTGACCTTTGACCTTGATTTTTTACCTATATTGTACATTTTGCTACAAAATGCTACTTCCGGCGGGGACATATATTACGCACCGCGTAATTTCTACTTTTCCTTGTTTTTTTTTTGCAGTTCCTCTAACACATAATCTCTATAGTTCAAATGAAATTTTACATACTTTAGATTAATTTTAAGTGTATTCTACGATATTTTTTTTTGTATATCAAATATTTATTTCTCCTTGCTAGTCTTTAATTTCTTTTGTTACTATAGTTGTTAATAATTGTTTGATGTTTAGATGTATGTTACGATTTTTATTTATAGAAAACGTATAGGTCATACATCCCCCAAACGTGCGCTAAACGTTCGCAAGAATATCTCAAAAGGTACGCGAACAGTTTGCGATTACGTCGTAAAATGATCGGAAAAACTTCGCAGATTTCGCGTAACATATGCGAGACATTCTCCAAAGTTTCGGAGTCTGTTTGGGGTTTCACGAACATTTTGCGAACATCGCGCGTGTCTTGCGAAGGTCTTGCGCATATGACGAGGCTTTAAAGACACTTTCGAGAATAATTCACGAGCAAATCACGACCAAGTGTGCGGAAAAGGTTCGCAAAAAATTTCAAACTTTTTTGAAATTCTCGCCAAAGTAAAAACGACATTCGCGAACAATTGACGACGCTTCCGAACCCTCACGTTTGTTTGGTGATCTTTTGCAGACTAAAATACGAATGCTGGATTTTGCTATTCGCGTCCTTTGCAAATCGTTCGCGTGCTCCGTGAAATCCCTGCCTTAGAGTGTACTCGAGTTGCCGTGTCTTCTTCTTCTTCCTCTTCCAGTCTGGTACAGTCTCATCCGTCTTCGTACTCGACTATACTGCTGCGATTGCAACATCACTCGGTTTCTGAACAGTCCGAGTTGATTCAGAAGCATCAGTGACACAATGATGGCAAATTTCATTCTTTTTTTTTTGTACACAATAATGAGCTGCAAATATCATTCATTTCAACACTTTGAGCAATAAAATGAAGGCCCTCCAAAAATGCGAATTACAATCGATAGAGGTAGAGAAGTTACGAGTACGAACCACTACGCACTGTAGTACAGTATATACAAGACCACATTCAAATTAGCGCGCAAAATATCGCGCCATTATTACACACTTCCGCTGGGATTGGCCGCGGTGCAAGCAGAAAACACATCTAGGGGAAAGTTGCAAACAAAATTCACCGAGAGCATTGTAGGTGTGAAATGACGGCAATGAAAATTTCACCTGAGGTTCCCCAGTGAATTCACCGGGGAATCCAACGGTGGTTCACCGAGAGGGGCAGCGGGAAAGGGGTATTAGTCGCAGCCAAGCCCGCGAGACTAATTTCACGAGGTCTCAGAGAGGTCTCTGTAACTTTGTGCAGAGAACCTTCCAACAGATCCACTGGCAACTTACTGCAGTGGCGAATCTGGGGGGGGGGGGGGTATAGGGGATGGGTAAGAAGTACTTTTCTAACTTCTATGTGTTAAAAATCAAGGAGAAAGTCACCCCTGTCCCCAGGAAATTTGTTGCATTTGGGAACAGATCTGAAAGGGGTAGTGGCCCCCTGAGTGTTCAACATCAGGTGTGCGTTCATATCGAGAGTGGGTAATGGCGACCCATCCACATGGTGACCAGTAAACTATTTGGCCCGAATTCACGAAGGTGGTACAAATGAAACCATGGACAAAAACCATGGAGCGCCAAGTGTCGCATGAAATATTTCGTTGCGAAATCAGTTATTTCATCGATGAATGTAACGAAGTGACAACATTTTGTAGCTAAATGAATATTTCGTCCACGAAATGATAATTTCGTTAACGAAATGGTCATTTTGTCGACGAAATGACCAATTTCGCAATGAAATATTCCGTGCGACACTTGGCGCTCCATGGTTTTTGTCCATGGTTTAAACCATGGTTTCATATGTACCATCTTCGTGAATTCGGGCTTTTGAGTGTGAATTGCAAGTTCAAGGAGGTGAACTTCAATCTTGAGGAAGTGAAACCACAGTTTTAGGAGGGCGAGAGGGATGTGAACAAATGATCGGTCTGTGGGTGTGTTTATGCTCAATTTGCGAAGGCAGAATCAGCGTTTTGAAACGCTGATTCAAAATGCTGATTTGAAATGGCATTCACGGGAAAACTTCCATGCTCACTTTCTCTGAGCTTGGAAAGATGGTTTGTGATTGCTTCGTTGGCCTCAGCAGAGGCAAGTCAAATTGGGGCGCATGCTTTTTCTGATGTTCTGGCCCGAGTGCGTGCATAGTTCACGTTTCGACTGGTTACGTGTTTTAATAGCATGACTAAAATACAATATCATTTCAATTATTAGAATTAGTCAGAATCGCTGAACGTAAATGCACCTTTTTTTGCATTTTGAAACAGCGTTTTGAATCTGAGTTTATATCAAAATTAGTAAGGATGCAGCTGCGTTTTGTATAAAACTTGGCAAGAACGCAACTGTGTTTTGCACTAATCACATTTCAAAATGCTGATTATAGCCCTGTAAAAGGGAAGTATGAACACAGCCTTACACAGATAAACACAGATCTTTCCAGTCTGTCTCCGGAAATTTAAACCAGATGTGAATGCAGGGTCCATACATGGATGCCACCTACAAATGTAAACACTAAACAAAAAGTAAGTTCCCCCTAAAACAAACCTCTGTAATTTATGAATCAGGAATCTTTTAGGAAATCTGAATACATGATTATGTAGCTGTATTTCTCGGCTACCTTTCATGTGAAATTCAGTGGACATCACTTGGTCACGCTTCAGTGAGCATGACTTAAAGTCAAAATGGTCACTTTTTGAAGTTCACAAGCCCAATTTTGCAACTTTGATTTAGTGATATCGAAACAAATTTCAATTTTCCAGGATAAAAAGGCATGGAACGTATAATTTATGTGCTTCTTATTGTACAATGTGGCTTGTGCACAAAATTTCACGGTTGAGTGAACACAGGGTGAAAATTACCAAAATGGCCAATTTGACATATTTCTCGTGGTAATTTCTGTCAATTGAGATTGAATTCGTGTGTTGAACAGTTTTTACACACAATTCACGTAATTTCACGGTTGAATGAGCACATTAAAAACAAAGAAAAATAACAATTTAAATTGTGCAGTAAGAATTGCGATAATCTTGCGCACTGAAATCAAGTGTTTAATGCTTTTTGTATTGTGTTTAATGCCACTGTGCATACAGTAATCACCTGACATTTCAGTCACGCTTCAATGAGCATGTGGGGCTGGAAAACCCGTTTTACCCTACATAATGAGAAATCGGCATTTTGGCCATAATCCCCATGGTAAGTTCATGTGAAGAGGAGGAATTTATGCTTTTGAAAGCTAACAATGGCTTATGCATGCAGTGTGGTTTATTTTACGGTTGAATGACCACATTATGAAACAATGATTTATCCTACTGAAATCATCCAGCAAGTGTTGCTTTAATATTCTGCATTTAAAATCAACTGAAAAACATTTCATTATTGCGTTTTAGGACCGATATAAATGTCTCAGTGATCCTTGGCATTCCTTCAAAATCTTACACGTCAAAGGGTACCTGGGGCTGGAAACCCCCCTTATAATCCATGGCTACCTTTGATTAAATATTGAAGTATTCCTGGGAAATTGGTCTGCCTTTAGTTTGATGACATTCCCTTGTTGGGGCAGAGATGAGAAATTATGCAAATTAAATCTCTGGGCCTTTGTCCTCGCAACTGAATACTGATTTTGGCATTAAGTTCTTGATGTCTTTGTGACGTCATGAAGTCATACATTAACTCAAGGGGAAATAAATGTAATTGGTCATTGACATGGTACCAAATTTCACTTTTGTTAAACATCAATATCCTCCCGTGCTGCAAATATGCACTGAGAGTCTGGAGACAGATATTGATTGTGGTGAGATTGTGGTCTTTGTTGTTCATGTGGTGTTGATGATTGTGATGGTAATGATAGTTGCTTAAAATGTTGGTTGAATATTATGCGATCGTTATGGCAATATAACACAGATTGGGTAGCATCTTCACTCACTTTTTAGGCTCTATCCGCTAACACCACTGAATACGTCTTCATAAACAAAGCAAATGTAAATCATATGGGAATTTCAGCCATGAAAATGGTTTTGACCCACACGCTTTGCTCATCTTATGTGCTCACTGAAGCATGTCACCATGTAATTTTTTATTGAAATGTTATCTTTTTCATTGAAATCAGAGTAATTTCCCAACATTGCAACTAAAACATTAAAAACAATGAATACTTTTTTATTATGTAGGGTAAAACGGGTTTTCCAGCCCCACATGCTCATTGAAGCGTGACTGAAATGTCAGGTGATTACTGTATGCACAGTGGCATTAAACACAATACAAAAAACATTAAACACTTGATTTCAGTGAGCAAGATTATCGCAATTCTTACTGCACAATTTAAATTGTTATTTTTCTTTGTTTTTAATGTGCTCATTCAACCGTGAAATTACGTGAATTGTGTGTAAAAACTGTTCAATATACGAATTCAATCTCAATTGACTGAAATTACCACAAGAAGCATGTCAAATCGGCCATTTTGGTAATTTTCACCCCGTGTTCACTCAACCGTGAAATTTTATGCACAAGTCACATGGTACGATAAGAAGCACAAAAATTATACGTTGCATGCCTTTTTATCCTGGAAAATTGAAATTTGTTTCGATATCACCAAATCAAAGTTGCAAAATTGGCCTTGTGAACTTCAAAAAGTGACCATTTTGACTTTAAGTCATGCTCACTCAAGCGTGACCAAGTGATATCCACTGAATTTCACATGAAAGGTAGCCGAGAAATACAGCTACATAATCATGTATTCAGATTTCCTCAAAGGTTCCTGATTCATAAATTACAGAGGTTTGTTTTAGGGGGAACTTACTTTTTGTTTAGTGTTTACATGTCTCTTACACTGTCAGTGTGAAATACATGCAGTACACCAAATTTCATATCAGTGCGAATACGCAAATGATATAGTCAGCTTTTGTTGATGCATTGTCTCTTTTAAACTTATGGAAATGTCAGTTGAATTGTTGAGCAATTAAAATAGACAATAATCATTTCATGAAGTACAGTACTTCTGACACAGTTACTTCAAGGAAAATTAAAATTTACACATTGATTTGGAGCATTCCTGTCATACCATCACATCACTTGTATACTTCAACTGTACCAGTTTAGTAATCAGTGAGTTTTCTGCAAATTGTATTTTGAAGAGTGATTCTCTAGTAGCATGCTTTTTAATTTGTTTGTCTCTCTCTTCCTTTCAGCATGCACGCCAGCACGTTCATGGGACCAATATTGTCAACAATCCAAAGAAGGCAAGTGTTTGTCCAAATTTGAAAGGACATTAATTATGATGATAATATAATGATTTCATAATTCATGTTTGTGTTAATCTGTTTTACAGAGAAAGAAGTTTGTTTGCATGATATCCAAAATATAGACACAAGATGCGTGCTTTGTTTAAAAAAAAAAAAGAGCATAACATAATGCACATCTTTCATGAACTTCAGCATTTGGAAGGAAGACACGATTCTGAAGAAGCTATGAAAAGATATATCACATTTTTATGGTCTTATGTTCAGCCAGTAAAAAACTAAGAAAATTATCTTCTATGAATGTTATTACCCAGCCTTTCCTCTTTACCCATGTCAAGAAGTGAATTTTCTATAAAAGTAGAAATGTTTGCAGTGTGAAAATTTGCACGCATTTTGCACCACCAGAAACAAGCACACACAGAAGTAAAGCTGATGGAATAGTTTTGCTGTTACATGTAGCAGTATGTGATGTTTTAATTTTGTGGAATTAAAAACACATGAAATTCATCTCACCTACATGACCAAGTGAAATTTATCAATCAATCAGTCAGTCAGTCAGTCAGTCAGTCAGTCAGTCAGTCAGTCAATCAATCAATCAATCAATCAATCAATCAATCAATCAATCAGTCAATCAATCAATCAATCAATCAATCAATCAATCAATCAATCAATCAATCAATCAATCAATCAATCAATCAATCAATCAATCAATCAATCAATCAATCAATCAATCAATCAATCAATCAATCAATCAATCAATCAATCAAACTAATCCACAGAAAAATTCCACTTGTACATGTATTTAAATGTGACAACCAAAGGTCTGAATTGATTTTGCCTCAGCTGCACATACCCAATAATGATAATGATAATCATCATCATCATCATCATCATCATGATAACAATACATTGATCAGAGAGATTTTTGCAAGATATTTGTTGTTGGTATTTAGTTTTCTTCCCAGGATATATCCTACAATTGCTACACAGCAAGACTTGTGGCATAGTTTCATGCCATTTTATTGTTTTGAACAATAGTGTCGAAATACCTAGCTGTGTACACCTAGTAAATTGCAAAAATTTCCTCCCATGATGGCAGAGCACTGTGTGGTGTCTCAAAGATTTGAAATTATCAACTTTTTCTCTGAAATGTAATATTGATTTCTAATTTTGTCGTGTGATTTTTATGCCTCTGCCACAAAGTGTCACCAAAGGCATTATTTAAAGGTAAATTCACCATTTCACAAAATCACCTTACAAGTTTAATTTGGTTTTGTGAAATGTACTTTGTGTACAATGGTTTTCAAGAATGACAACAGTGGGTTTTATTTCGTGTTTATTTCAGGTTTACTAATTATTCTGTTTAAAAAAAAAACCCTGAAAGTTTTGCCATTTCCTCCCTCCCACCATAGAACAATGGAGACCACAGTATATAGTTCTGCAGCAGATATTTCCAGATTACACAAGGATGACAGTGACCTTCAATATAGCTCCATTTAGCTACCGATTCACCTACTACGTGGTCTCCCTGTATGACAGTGCGGGAAGCTCACGTCCACTCTCCATGGAATCAGCCGAGGTGGTGAGTCCTGGCTTGTTTCAGCCTAGAAGTTTGTTAAAGCCAGAAGTCTTTAATGATTTTAAGGCAGTTTTATGAACGAGCATTTTTTAAATTAGTTAATCTTTGTTTTGATAGCATTTTGTACAGTGCACTCCCATTATTATGAACATGGTTCGGAGGAAATTATGATTATGAATATGTACATTTCTGTCTGCTTTGGATTTGACTTTGATTGATATTAATGAACAAATGCCTGAATTAATTAATTATGTTTATTTATTTGTTTATTTATTCATTGAGTTAGTTAGTTTATGTATGTATGTATGTATGTATTTATCTATTAATTTTTATTAATGTATTTTTGTGCATTGGATATCAAGCAATGACGAATGTATCAAAGATTACCCCTAGCATCTCTTTGTTCCACAGTTGGCCTATTGAGTCACGGGAAGAATTTTTTTTTTTTTTTTTCTGCTGACATGATCATCTTGCAATTATAAAATTGGCAACATTGATTTAAATTATGTATCCTATATTGGTGAAAGACTTGGTGAAACTGGTTGAAAGTTTTAATTCTTAATCAGGAAAAGAAAACAACAAATTTTCCAGTTGGGGAAAAAAACAGGAAACATTGCCAATTGAATGATCAGTTACATCCCAAGCAACAATGAGGCTTTTCAAAATTCTTTGATGACTTGTGTGACGATGTATAATATATATCTTTTCTAGGGATTTTCAGTCCAAGTTAACCTTTAAATGTTTGAAAAAAAAAAACAAGTTTTTTTTTTGTGATGAAAATGAAAATAAAAGGCATGGAATGTTAAGCAGTCATGCATATCATTATTCTTCATGAATGTGCTTGTAAATGTCTATCGTGCCCTGGGTTGTTATTATTATTATTTTTTTTTTCTGATTAAATTATGTGTGTATTCAGGGTGAACCAGAATTCATAGTCTTCGAGATAAACATGGACGGGCTGCGGATGAATGCAACAAACGTCACATTTGAACTAGACGAAAGATACCCTGGAAAGAAAGTTTTTGCTGAGGTAAGTGGCAATAATGTGCTGTCCCGTCTTCACATCTGGAAAAGTGTCATTTATGGAGAAATGTAGAACATAAGCCTTAAACCCTATCCCCATTAATTTCTGGGCACTCTGATGTGATATATCACAGTGTGACTTTGCACCATTTTGTATATTATACTTCTTTCCCTTTTTTGTTGAAAGACACTTTAATAATGAAAGCAGGAGAATATTAAGCAGAGGGGGTGAAGATTAAGGTGTTAAATTTTCTTCAATTTGTCTCCCTCTACAAAAAAAAAAAAAGAAAAAAAAATTACACCTCAACCTTCACCCCCTGAATAATATCTTGCCTTCATTAATACCTTGTCAGCCTTGGACTACTTAACATAATAATTTCGGAGCTTGGGTATTTGTTCCAAGTTCACTGTGTCATTGCTGTCAGCCAGGGATAGCCTAGTGGTAGTGTCACTGCCCGGAAAGCAGTAGATGACAGGTTTGAGTCCCATGGTTCCTCTTTTCAGCCACGTTTGTTAACCCATTGAGGACGAGTCCTGAGTATACTTGGGCAGGTGTCTATGGGAAATACTTGTTGTATAGCAAAATTGGTAAGTCCTTAATGGGTTAAGTTATTGTCCAGCAGTTGCGATCTTACAAATTTCTTTTGTGGAAGAAGACAAGTTGAAGAAAATTCACACCTCAACACTTTTAATGTTGCATTCTTGTGAATGCAGTTCTTTCCTGATTTTGCGTGCATTTCTCTGGCAAATCACACTGTCTCTCACTGTCCTTACATATAGCATGTATGAACAGGTACTATGAAATATATATGTCTGTATGTCTCTTACTTTGGGTAGATTCTTCCCCGCTGCGAAAGCAACCTGGACTGTCTTACCGGAGCTGTCGCAAGCGATAACATTGTGATTCTGGGTAAGTTTGCGAGACAGGTAGATCAAGGAATGATAGCTTGAAAAATGTAAACTTTCAAACTTGATTTGCCTTCCTTTCTCTCAAGTACAGATATTGTACATAACAATCATAAGGTTAAGTACATTAAAAAAAAACAAAAAAAAAACAAAAACAAGAAGACCATTGGGTAGCATGGCTTGTACAATGTAAAGGACCATCAAAAAGCAAAACAAAACAAAACAAAAACAGCACTTACAAAAAATACTAGTAGTATCTGAACCTCAACTACCAGCTGTTTTGAAGTTGGTAACTACTCAAAACACAGTCAAGTAAATGATGGTTAAACTACATGTATTTACCTGAAGAGTGGAACAGTTTGGTGTATCATTTTTTTTTTTTTTTTTTTTTTTGAGCGGAGGTGGAGATTCTGCACTCTACTCCATCATTCCATAACACAGCCATTTTGAAAATTTTATTTTTATTTTTATTTATTTATTTTTTGGGGGGGGCAGTTTATATGTCTGATGCCAATTCTGGGTTTCATCAGCTAACAAGCAAAAAAAAAGAAAAAGGGGAAAAAAAAGGCCTTACTGCACTTCTAATTACGCCCTCTAGGACAACACACACGAAAAGATTAACCACATTTGTTTGTTTGTTTGTTTGTTTGTTTGTATTTTCTGGTGCCACTTCCGGGGTAAAAAAAAAGTGGGGGGGGGGGGGGGGCCAAGTGGTTGGACCCCGGCCATCAAATTTCCAAAAAAGCTATCTTTTGGTGGCATGATTGGGCACTTAAGATTCAAAATGGATTGTTTTATTTCTTTTTCGGACCACCAAAATTTCAGATTGAAAGATTTCAGTGGCCCAAAGATAATCTCTATAGGAAGAAAAAAAAAATGCCTTTGAAATTTAGATGCAGTCAAGCATATAAAAGATTTGGGTTTTTTGATACAAATCAAAACAGAAGCTTAATACATTTCATGAAAAACAAAACAAAAAATCAAATCTGTTGGATTCTTAAACTTTGAAATTTGGCAAAAGATAGTTGAGATATCTTTCATTATAGCAATGTCAATATTTCTAATTCATGATTTTCGGTTTTCTCTGCGTAAAAATGCCTCTGACTTTTATTCATGGTAATGCACTGACATGTTATGTGATAAATAGTAAATGCAAATGTCTTGCAAGACCAAATCTACAAATAACATTATGTCTCTTTTTACCTGCTGTGAATGAAACCCAACCTATAAACAAATCAAAATAGTGGGTCTTTGTGTGCAATCTAATTAATATGCATGTTTGAGACTGGTGTGTGTAATGAAAGGTTCCATGACATTTGCTCCTGCGACAGTTGCTCCCATGAAATATCTGCATGCTAAAGCCAAACATAAATTCTACCCACAAACATAACGTCACCTTAACCCTAATCCTAATCAAACTAAACCTAAAACCCTATCACATCCCTAACCCAAAGTCCTTTGAGAAAATAAGACCGAAGCAATTGTAGCGGGAGCAAATGCTGTGTCACCATGATGAAAAGCATGTGAAAAAGATAGATATCAGAGCTTGGTAGGAAGTAGCATTCATGCATGTACTAAAACAGTATCACAGGCATCAAGCAACCTGGGTGCTACTGATGAAAGAACACAAGAAACTGAAATATTCTATTTACCGAGGCTACGTGTATTACCATTAGGTACAAACTCCATTCTTTCGCACTGAATGTAATCTGCAGCAGACATTTGGCATCAGCAGTATTCAAATATTATTTTACTTCTGGAGTCTCCGAAAGAGACTACATTGAGAGACCCGCTTTGCGCACGCGCAGTCATATCGCTTTTCTGCGCATGGGTATTTGGAAGTAATTTCCCTATCGCAGTCGAATTATCCGGTTTTTGTCGCCATTTCGCGGTATAAACGTTTCTGGAAACCAGCAGTTAGTGGAATTTAGATTTCCACAATCTTCCTAGATCGTGCTACGATCTTTGCGGTGCTTAGCAAGGCGGCATTCCGGGCAAGCACAGCTTCTTCTAGTTAAATTCTATCTCATTCCACAAAAGTCACGCTGTGGCTATATCATGATGGAGGCACAACAGCTGCATCAAATGGCTAAGTCCGGCGTTGCGGAAACCATCAACGTTTGCGAAGAACGTTCCTCTACGACATACAACAAAGACAAGCCGAAAAAGAAAGCCGCAAAGTCAGATTTTTTTTTTTCAGTAAGAAATGAAACTATGCGGTTGATTTGTTTCTAATTTTTGTTTTGTTTTGTGGCCCTTAGAGTGCTGTCAGCATTCCTCAGATGGTCCTGTCATAGTAATGTAGAATTTTCATGTGAATTATGAATAGCATTACCATTGTTTGTTGAGGTTAGAAATCATGAATCTTCTTTTTTTTTTTTAATCAAGGTCCTGTGGTTCTCTTTGAATCAAGGTTCTCACTGAATGAGGACAAAAAAAAAATCTTCTTACCCTGAGCAGTACTCTGTTGAAGGAAACCTTGCATAGTTTTTAGTTTCTTTTCTTTTGCCCAAGAATGTTGGTATCAAACAGATTGAATAAAAAACAAAATAGATTAAAAAAGAATAGATGCTAGATTAAAAGCCACATGATTGAAAACAATAAAGAAAATATCAAGGTTACTTGACATTCCTGTGGTCACATATAATGCTTTAGCCACCCACGATCTCTCCTGCTGTATCTAGTACAAATTATATGCTTGAATTTTCCTTGTCTCATATTATAAACGTCAAATACAAATTATGTACCTCTTATATCTATTTGAGAGAGCATTATGTGTGTGCTCAAAAAAGCTGGTCAATTATTTCAATTTATATTTACTTGTCATCGAACCAAATTCATTAACAGTCATGTGGTAATTTGGTATATGGGAGTTGATATGAACACCATTCTTCCCTTGTTGGAACTGTGCCCAAATTCTTTCAAAATGTCCATTTTTTCATATAATTTGGAAAGCTTCTTAATACAACGAGATATGAAACTCGTCACAATGACGAGTTAGGTGATACGCTTGGGGTCATCAGATGTTGGTCATCTGTGATCAACAAAGAAAAGAATGTGATATAGGCACCTTGAAGTTATATTGAGCGTGCATGCGAAACCGTTTCTCTAACCACTTGGCCACGGGACATCCACGGAAATGGTAAGACAAAAAAACAACAACAATGTATAGATATAACAGGGGGAAAGTGAATGCCCACTCAACTAACGTGGCCGCGTGAACATCTATTGCACTGCTAGACGGAAAAGCGGCCTTGTAACGACTGATGTCGCTATGCCATTTCTGGCAACTTGGGAAAAATACGTCCCGCAGACATAAAACCTATAATCGGCTGGTTTTGATACCTTGCCTTTAATCACAATTTTCAGTGTAATGACGTCATCAAATTACAAAACAATGACATTGTCTTGAAAGACAATTGTTCAAAGTACAACACCTCAGTCCTCGTCATTACATACTATGATCGGTTTGACAAAGTCAGCCTGCAAAATTTTGCTGCAATCGAAGCAATGTGGTCTCCAACACAAAAAAGAGGGATATGGTGTGTGTGTGTGTCTGTGTGTGTGTATAGGTGCGTTTATATACGAACGTGATTTCTACATGGACGAATATGTAATACAAAATTGAAGAAAAAAAAAGTAAAATAGCTAAGTATTTTATTTCGTGATCTCGTTGGGTTCGAACCCGCAACCTCACGTCTCTGAGACGTCGGCTTTAACCACTCGGCCATACGTCTCGACGAGAAAATATAAGGAACGTAAACTTATGTATGTGAAAGATGAATGAGGAATCGTTTTGTCCACATTCCATTCTCATTTTCAGTTTTAAACTGCAAAATTGTCAACCTGATGAGGAGATTTCAAAGAATAAAATGCATGATTGCTGCAGCTTATTGTCTCAGCTACAACATACTAAAGTTTCAGAGGAAATGAAGCTAAATCAGCTCAGATAAAGGTGCTTAAACGTTGTCAAGTCAATGCATGGTTTAAAAAAAAATCACCTCCCATAGACAATACACGTAAACTTGTCCGATTTTACGTCTTTACCTTTAATCACAATTTAAGGTATGATGACGTCATCAAATTTCAAAACCATGACATTGACTTGAAAGGCAAATGTTTAAAGTACAACATATCTAAATTTGGGATAATATTGAGCTTAAACAACAGAGATACGAGCAAATGAATGTTAGAAACAGTACCTCAAAAAAATTAATTCCACTTTTTTGATTTCAGATGATGATATGATGACGTCATAATGTATTTCGGGAAATATTGATACTTGAAACGTTATTTCCAATTCATATGCTTTTGTAATATGCAATAAAAACATAGGGTCAACAGACTTTTTAAAGAGCTATGGCGAAATAAACAAAGACATGTTTTTCGCTATATTTCCACATAGACGCGCACACGAAATTTCAACTTTGACGCCAGCGCATTCCTTTGTTATAGGTCAAAATTGATCGGAAATCAATGGATATTGTTACTTAATGTATCAGGAATCCAAATCTGTAAAAAAATTTGCATTTTCATGTTGCTTATGCGCACTGCGCGCGAAAATACGCGGACGGAAGCGTACGCGCGGAACGCTTAAAATTGTCTGAAACTTCGAGATTTCCCATTGGAAAGTTCTTTTGAGCCTTTTAAAAGTTTGACGCGCGCGTACGCGCACGTAATGATGTCCTAGGTAATTAGCATCAAAATGTAAGATAGAGCGTGACCTTAACTTTATGTCCACCGAAAATGATACAGAAATGACCTTTAGTTATGAAGTTATGATTGATCATGTAACGTGGTCCGAAAATCACAAAATGGCGCCTAGATGACGTCATAGATATGTTACTGTCATGAAAACCTTATTGTGGCTAGATTTTGTCATGAGACATGTTGACTGAAAATGTCATGTTATTTCGTAATGTCATTCTTGAGATATTGACGACACAAAATTGTCCAGAAAGAAAGAAGAATAAAAAAAAATAAAGAGAGATTTTGACAATCACAATAGGTGATACGCTGATAGCGTATCACCTAATTAGGAAGGACGGAGATGCAGTATAGGTCACAGCATTATTTACTAGATATGAGGAAGGAAAATTTTTACTCAGAATGTGCGATTATTACCTGTGATATTACAGGGGCTTTGTAAATCCCTTCTAGGAAATTGGATCTGTGATCGAAAGAGAAAAAAAAAAATTACACAGATGCAAAACAAAAGGAACCTCGTATGTCTTTACATTCTTTGTCTCTTTCTGTAGCAATCAGATCTTGGAGATTCTTTTTTTTTTATGATGTTTTTTTTTGTAGCTGATGAGTTGACAATCTAGATTACAAAGCTCTCTAATTTCTCTCTCGAGACCGAATGCTGCTTGCCTCTTTAGGCACCAGGGCAGCTACCCTCAAGTCATGTGATCTTGGGGGGTGAGTAATGGTGGCGGCCTCGTTATGTCTCCCCTTTCTGAACGGTGGGATTGTGCCAGGCCAGTGAGGTCATTCCATGGCCATTCCACCCTATCCAGATCCAAGTCTGGTCTTTAAAAGGACTTTGAGCTATAAGTGGGACTGATATATCAAAGGTCCAGTTTACCTTTGGGAGCAGTGATTTAAAAAATGCTCAAAATATCACTTTTGATGCATATGCGTAGGTCAGTTGTATCACAAAACATTCTACCATATGAAATTTTTGCAATTAAGCCTAAAATATAAGGAGATATCAGTATTTTTCTCAGTAAACCGTAACTGTAGACGGTTTAGTCTGGAAACATTTTTATTATTACTGTTGTTCACATTTTGTGTATTTAACAATACTTAACATCGATTTTGCGGATTCAAATTTTTACAGTGTTTCTATCCCTAACTCACATTTTAGAACTATTTTGAAGCACTAATGCTGGGTTTTTGTTTCATTTGCAAATAGTAAATTATGCCTGTAAATGCGCCATAGAAATGCCTGCATGCTGCGGCACAGTGTGCTTGCATTTTGCCTGATAATACAGAATGGGCCGGATGCTTAAAACCTAGCAATTGCTTTTGCAAGTATTTTGCTTGAATCCATATGCATAAAAACAGGCAATTGGTTGTGAGCAAAAGCTTTTGCTAGCAAACACAAGCAATTGCTTGCTGCCCGCAAGCAACTGCTTTAATAGGCAAGCAACTACTTTAATAGAGACCAAATATTTGCTTGAAAACTATGCATAAAACAGACCTTTTGCTTGTTCTTGCTAGCAATAGCTTACAAGTTTCCAAGCTCTGTAAAACAAGCTAGAGCTTAGCATAACTAGGAGGTTCGCTTTTAAGTAGCATTTTCATATTCATAATAGAAAGACCAAACTTGTGAAGGAGTGGTATAAATCTGCAAGAAATTCCTCCTAAGTTGTGTAAGAAACTTTTTCATTTATTAACGGGAATGTCCAGTGGTTAGCACGCAAAATGTGATGGACAGCAGGTACAGTTGTAGGGTGTCTGACATTTGTGGAGAGCAATTAGGAGCCATGTGTAACCTGGAAAATCCAGGCTACTATAAGCAGTGATGGGAATCAGCCAGTATGTGTGTGTGTGTGTGTGTGTATGAGTGTCTGTGCAAGTACATTACAGGCGCGGTGGAGCACCCCAATTTGCATCTCATTATCGCCCCGTTCTATTTGAATTTCCAACGGGCATCCACGGCTGCCCGAAACTGAGTGCATGAAAAAGTCAAATCTTTACCTTCTCCTTGTGCCGCTATGCGTGCCGCTAGTAAACTCAAACTTCCCACACTATCTAAGTTTTTAAAAATCTTCCTTTTGATGAAAAAATTATGAAATTTGCTGCACTAGAACTTGAGATATTAAAGCTTTTTGAAAATCACCTCTCGCAAAACATGCTCTCTGTTTTTTTTCGACTGGACCATGGCCGGGCTCCAATGTGTCCGAAATTGGCAACATAAGTTCATCAGGCCTCAATCCATGTATGGTGAAAGTTTTCGCTTTGTTCCACCTGTACTTTTTGAGAAATCAACTTGTTTCTACAGGGTTTGGAATAGAAAATTGTAGTCAGCGAAACATTTGAAAATGACGTCATTTCTTTTCCCGTAACATGGGGGTGCGTGCGTGATTATACGTGAGATTCAGGATTTCGTGCGTTGTTGTTGGTTTGCATGTGACGCTGTGCGGCCGCAGTCAATTTTGCCAGCTGGGGTTCTCGTGCTGTGTGATTTGGTAAGTAGGAAGTTTGATGAAATTTCATTCGTGATAATCATATTTGAATGTTGTATTTCTTACAAACATCTTAATGTTTCGTTTAAATGAGTAAAATAATCATAACAATGTAACGGTCTGACATGATGTGGTTTTGATCGGACTCTGCGGCGCGTCTCTGTCGAGGCCGAGCTCGAGGTTCGGCCCGGCCAGGCCGGCCCGGGCGGTGGACCTTAGCAGTTGGTAGAAAGCTGAGCGGAGCCTGTGATTGTGTTTGTGAATGTGTGAGTCCCGGGTGTGAAGCTTGTGATTTTGCGCGTTGTTTTTGCGATTTTGGTAGCACATGCGATTAACTTCTTCATAAAAATCATAAGCAGGAATGTGTTTGTTATGAAATTTTCTATTCCTAGTTATGAATTAGCAATGGCCATGGCCAGCAAAGCTGAATGAATAACACCGTATTTAAGTAACACTAACATTTAAACTCTAAATTATAATAAAATTCAAGTAGAAATCAAAGCACTCAATCATGCAGATCATCCCTCTGTTAACTTGTGAACTAGAATCTAATGTGCACCGAGTTGGAAGAGGCAATCATTGAGGAAAGTGATGCTGCTATTGGAATGTGTGAGAAGGATGCAGGGCTGCCAACATTGGAAACTACTTGAGAGTGAGACTCCCATCATAGGCCAATGCTATAATTTCGGAGTCAAAATGAGTGAGATCAATAGAAATGCATGCAAATGAAATAACGTTTTAGAGTGAGAAAGGACCAAAATGAGTGAGTCTCACTCTCAGTGAGTGAGAGTTGGCAGCCCTGAGGATGATACATGATTTTGTAAATGTGGACAACATCTGAGAGGAAATATGGAAGGATTTGTTGGAAGAAGGTGCATACACATAATTGTAGCAAAAATTACTAGTACTTAATACATAAAAACACTTTAAAACAATGTACATAGGAAGAAAGACAGTACCACACACATGATAGTGATAAACACACAAACACACACAAAATTAATGCCTACCTGCATGTACATCAATAAAGAACATGGCCGCTGAAAATAATTCAGATTTACATAAACTGGCCCCCCATCTGCTTTCGTCCAACTATGCCATCCACCCAGTAGAAGGTAATAAAAAAAAAATAATAATTTAAATAATAATCATATAAATAAAAAAATAAAAAAAAATGATAAAGATTGGATTTTCTGTGTCATCGAATATTTATGAACAAATAGTTTTTCCTCCTCCCCCCTCCCCCTTCCCTAGGCCATATTTTCTTCTTCCTCACAAATGCCATGTAATGTGACACAGGAGTAGATTTTTTGCATTTAGATCTATATTGTCTCAGAACACAGTTCTCAGTTTTTAGATTAACATGTCAGCTCAGTTCAGTCTGCATACTTCTACTTTCTCGTGTTTTTGTTTCTGTTAAAATATCTCCTTCGTAGAAGGTAAGAAATTACATTTATTCAATCAAATAAAAGTGCAGTGGCCGAGTGTCGCACGGCGGTGACTGCTGAGCTGCTGCCGCGCACGCTGCATGCAGCAATGCGTTGTGTGTGCTGTGACATGCAACGCTACAGTGACGCGATTATATATACATGGGACCGACCTGTACGCTTAGCGTTCGTGTCATTTTTGACATCACCTTCTGGTTTTTTCCGACACAACCATGGCCGGGAATATTACGGTATGACATTTAAAATGAAAGCAGATAAATAAATGTCGGTGTACTTTGTCCGAATGGCGCTTTTGTTCCGCAATCACACTTCGTGAATCTTAGGATGATTTTCGAGGCATATTTTTGGTAATTTTGCTCGCCAGGTTTTCGCTAAAATTTCACATTTTATCATTGTCAAATCCTTTGATATGTTATATGTGAATATTCGGACATGTTTTCAAATTCAAACTAACTCAATTTTAATCCAAAAATAGGTTTCCTTAAATTGTTATTAGCTTGAGAAGTTGTTTACTTTTTCTCAACTACGCGAGTACATGTTGTTTACTTTATGCAAATGAGGCTCGGCTGCCGATGGATTTCTGCGAGATAATTGGGGTGCTCCACCGCGCCTGATTATGAGTGCAATTTCATAGCTCTTCTGCTATGTCAGGAAATGTTTCCACACACACACACGCCCTTTCAAAAACACGCTGTCACACCTGTCTTTGTTCTTGTGTTCGCACCTAGGCTTGATGTCCTTTTTGTTGAAAACGCAAGCAATTTATTGTGCAGGGCAAGCAAAAGGTTACATAAAGCGAAAGCTAGAGGTTATGCATGGATTTAAAGCAATTGCTTGAGGTAGACTTTTTACTAGACGAGTTTGTGCTTGTGCTTGAAGCAATTGCTTACAAGCAATTGCTTGTCTTATGCATTCGGCCCAATGTTGCGCAAGCTCTCAGCTAGGTCATTTAGTGTGTCAGTGGGGCAAGGTCAGTACAGAGAAATGAGACGGGTTCTGAATGGCTTTAAACTGGCAAACATGCAGTGCCACTGATAATCTTACAAGCAGGTCTATATGTTGGGATTGTTGTGGGAAGGAGGTTGCAAATCGGACTGTAAATAGGTATTACTTGAATTCCTACATAAAACGGATAGCCCCCTTCCAAGATCCTTTTGAAAGACAAGCAGCGGTCAGAAGCCAAAAGGTCGTAATGGTGTATGTACGCAAGGAAAGCAAATACCCACATTGTTAAAGTGGACAGGACGACACTACAAATATTGAGAAACGGTGAAAGGGTACTCGAGTATTATCTGCATTTCCTGCTGATTGGAATGTGATTGTTTCAGCTTTATTTTCAGAGATTTTAGTAATGTTTTATTTTCATGTGGCAAAAGGATCTGTAGAAACTGCTTAAACGACCACAAATCCTCTTTTCTAAAAAAAAAAAAAACTTTGCCTGTTATTTCTGTGGAAAGTTGAAATGTTTAACTTCAAAACAGCAGAGTAGAATTTTCTTTGTTCGGTAAAGTTTTTTACATTCTGACATGTCTGAATTTCTGTTGAATTTGCTAATTTTAATCACTAGTCTGGTGGTCTTTGTCTGTTATTCCATAATTGAAATTTGGAGTTTTCTTTGAGAATTTTATCCTTTAAGTTTCAAACAAATGACTGAATTCACCTTTAAGCTGTAAGTTGCAGAGTCATAAAATTCAGTTGTATCACAATTCAAAAACTTTAAAAGAACCAGCTTTAATGATCATGATAAAGGCAGCTTGACCATTAATCTTTATGACAGTGATTTTGCCTGGACTGGGAAGAAAAATAGTGGGTGGGTGGGTGGGAGGATGTGCAAGTTCAAGGTATGGTCATAAAGTTCAATCTCCCCAATACATGAATTCTGTGTAAAATGCAGCTGCACTGGGCGCCATGCAATAAATTTGCCATGATTTTGTTTGTGAGGGGCTTGCATGGGGTTGATGGAGTAACGGAGCAGTTATTATTATTGCACAGTCTGCCTGCAACCTCTGTGTGATACCTGTGCTGAAAAAAATTTATGAGCAAAAGTGTCATTTGCTGCAGTGAAAATAAAATGATGAAATTTGAACGGGCAGAAAAAAGGGAAAAGCTTTGGAAAAAAAAAAAGCACTTGAAATCATCAAAAGATACAGTCATGGGGTTGGGTGGTGCTGCTCTTTTTCCCTTCAAAGTCATCAGAAAACTTAGCATATAATATAATTCCAGAATTGAGCTCATACTCATTGTGCATGCAATAAACATAATGCATATTTGATGGGAAACTGAATGCCACCTGCATAAACTAGATGGAGCCGTGAGGTAATGGACATTTCATATTGTTTGAATGAGCCATTTCTGAACCCCTGTTTAACAAATTATATTGAATAACAAAGGGCCTAGCTCCAGCTACAGTTGTAGGTCTCCACCCATTACTATTTAAATACACCAAGCTTGGAACACGCCCAAGCTTTTGGGTGAATTGGGTCTAGGGTATCACAGATTAAAGCCCAACATCTGTATGATTTATCTCTTATAAAGAAGATGGAAATTGACCTGATCCTTCAAATTTCAATGGAAAAGAACAAATTAAGTGAAAAGATGACATGATATGTGTATTATTTTTCCCTTCCAAGGAAAGGCAGTATTTACCCAAGTTGGATAGAGTTAATATTACTGAGAAGTAGAATCAAAACCCAGTCTTTGTTTGAAACAATGTGTCAGCATAAAGAGTATCTTATTCACACTTTGTTTTTATTGAGTCATTGTGCACTTGGCATCAAACTGGGTCAGATTTAAATGCAGGCAATCGAGTGAACACTGAAAATGATGATGCCTGAGCAAGATTTTGATTCTCGATTTAATGTTGAAATGTTTTAGTGAGATGTGAAAAAAAAAGTGCAATGAAAATTATTGAATTTTTAGGAAAATTATTGAATTTTTAGGAAAATCAGACAGTGCAGAAATATGAAATATTGTAGTGGGAATTCGGTGATTATCATGGAATGATCATGGCAAATAAAAAACAGTGTGTTCCTCTTTTGTTCTTTGCACACCTCAAAATGTCTTCTTTTTTTTTTTTGGTCATGTGACTGATGAGTTCCTCTGAGGGGATCCATACAATCACTGTACAGTATGTCCCCCAACAAAATTACAAGATCGGATTTTCGCATCTCTAACCTTCTATATGATAAAACTGTCTGAATGATATTTCAGGGTCAAAAAATATAACATCTTACCAATGTTTTTGCAGAAAATCCCCATTCAATTTGGTTAAGTGGTCACAGAGAAATGTGGATCATTGTATAGTTTTGGGGGACATACATGTAATGGTAAATTACCTACAGTTTTGTATCTCTGATGATATTTTTCCCCTGCAACAAAAATATGCCTTTTCAAGGATTCTGCCTCCAATACTTATAAAGTGCTTATAAATCTACTTTTCTAAGTTTTTATTTTGTTGGGATTTTTTTTTTTGGGGGGGGGGGGAGGGGAGGACGGAGTGAGGGAAAGAATATAGGTCTGTGTAGTGTATTAAAGCTAATCTTGTACAGCAGCTGCTGTATTTGATATTTTTGTATGCATAGCAAATGAAGAATGCCCCATGAATCACATCGGAGGTGTGACATACTATATCTCTATGAGAGGACCCACATGGGGCAGTATTAGCTTTCACCCATATATAGCTGTCATATTTTTTAAGCTGCAGTTGGCTCTGTGCTTCCCAGATATTGCAATTGGTGTAGGTTATTACAGATAGGACACATCTGTCTCCGGTATCAAAGGCAATGATGGCTTTTCGACAACTATAGATGAGGGCAACCTCTCTTGTATACACGTAGATTCAGTGTAATGAGTTAACAGAGAGAAAAGACATACAGTCTCTAGAAGTCAATAGTTTGTAATTTCTACTCCCATGCATGCAAGCATCAAGTTTATCTACAGCAAACAAGCGAATTTCGATAGCAGAGGTATTTCATGTTGACAATTGCTCTTTGGTCATATGCGAGGGCATATTGTGCCATGCGGGACCAATTGTGTACAACTGTAGCTTCTATTTACTACCAGCTGCATCATATCTTTGTGTGCTTTTGAGCTTTGTCCAGCAGATCTGATAACAACTTTTTTGATACTACAGATTTTCTGTCTCTCTGCCTTAAAATTGTACATCTGTCACTCCAGTTTCAATGGAAGGAAAAAAGCAGTCTTCTCTATAAAAATGGAATCAGAGATCTCAAAAGTACCAAATTCTCAAGTGCAAAGAGAAACCGTAGTTCCACGACCTTTGTAGTTTAGACGTGGTCTTTTTAGAGTTTTAAAGAGGTCTTTAAAGTAAATCTCAAGCTCAGGAGTGTAGATCACAGTTAAAATAGACATTAAAGGGGATGGCTAGTTAACTGATCAGTGGGAATCAGTGGGAATGCTGGGGGATGATTGTTCCAATCCTTGTGGGATTCATTTAAGAGTACATTATGTATCTATTGTTGTGTGAAAACTTATTTGCTTCAGATTGGTCTCATATTCAAGTAATGTGCAGTTCAATGTTTCCAGGTTAGCGTGTCTGTACAGTATCGGGGCGATTGTTAACAGCATGACACTGTACCCATGTAGTGAAGATGAGACTGTCTGTCTCCTGTGTCTATGTCTTGTCTTGTTGTGTTGTAATCTGTGTGTAATTGTTTGTACTTGTCTTTTGTATTTCATCTAGTGATAGATAGGAAATCTGTTTGAAGACCTTACAAATTCTCTTTCTCTTGTGGAATTTGGCTCGATAAATGCTTCCAGCTTTGTAACAACCATTACTTACGGTGGATCTGTTAACCTGTTGAAGGCTATAGTCCCCGAGTATACTGGGGTAGGTGTCTATTGGAAAGGCGACTTATAGCAAAATCAGCTCATCCTCAAAGGGTTAATGAAACAGAAAGAGAGGCTACAACAAAGAGCTGATAATACCCCTTGAAGAAGCAGCACACAAAGAAGGGATTGAGGAGGTAAACAACAACAACAACAACAACAACAACAACAACAACAACAACAACAACAACAACAACAACAACAACAACAACAACAACAACAACAACAACAACAACAACAACAACAACAACAACAACAACAACAACAACAACAACAACAACAACAACAACAACAACAACAACAACAACAACAACAACAACAACAACAACAACAACAACAACAACAACAACAACAACAACAACAACAACAACAACAACCCCAAACCTCACCTACATGTATATAACAAATTATCTAGCAACAATAAAGGCCCATGCACAAGAGAGTTACTGTAAAAGTGGATATTTTCGCGGGACTAATTTTTCGCGCTAGGCCAGGTCAGAAGAGTTTCGCGTGTTTTTAATTCCGCGGAATCAAGACATCACGCACAGGAACGTATGGCAAGCAAAAATATTCGCGTGTTTTTATTTTCACGCTAGTTGCTGGTTGCGCGAAATGCGCGAAAATTTCAACACCGCGAAAATTTCCACTTTTACAGTATCTACTATTAGATCGCATTGCCAAAATCAAAATTATTTGCCACTGTCCACACATCTCCCTCCCCCCCCCCCAGAAAAAAAAAAAAAGATTAAAAATTCATTTTGCTGCAAGTGTAGTACTTTAAATATCTGTACTGTGCATGCCTAAAAAAAAGACAGATGCACAACCCTTTACACTCTGGTGTGCAGACCTAGTGTGGCATGTTGCTTCATGGAACTTGAGTTGCATGCTGTTCACACAGCAGTGCACAAGACAAATCATAGTGAGGGTTTGGAAAAAAAAGATCGAGATGGGCAGATTTTTGCATTGCAATACAAAGATTTTGCTTATGTGTGTGTTCACACACACATACACACACAAAAAAAAATATCGTTTTTGATTTTTGACAACTTTCTATTTGGAGTGTGTGTGAACAAACCTCCATGTCTCCAAGTTGTCATAAAATTCAGTGCACACCGTCACAGTCCTACATCCTGTGAATTTTATTGCCCATTAGAGATTTGAAAGTATAGAACAAGCCGATCTTGCCTGCTCATGTAACCACCCACAAAACAAGCCTGAAGTTATTCAAAATGTTCTTCCCAGACCTTCAAAATGGTATATCCTTTGAGAAAAAGTGTTCGTACACTCAATTTCTTTTCATGTAAACAACTTCCACCGATCATTCAACATATGTACATACATGGCTGATTGTTACTGTGCAGCTACTCATTTGCCTTTTACAGAAAATGGTTGCCAATTCTGTGCTAAATTCAAGAATGTGTGAACCTCATCTGTTGATGTTCGAGGTGTTGTATAAAACAAATAGTGTATGGTCTTTACTCGTGCAATGGAACAAGATTTTACACTGTAAAAGATGAGGTGCACTATTCAACTCGGCTTTGCCTCATTAGGTGCGGTCAGACTGGCAAAAGATGGAGAAGTTTAAGATCGCGAAGTTTGGGTCATTCTGATACGCACGCGCAAGAAAACAGAAAGAGCGCGCTGTTGGACGGCTAGTGATTGTGACGTAACAATGCACATCTGTACATGACAAAGGCCTTGCGCTTTGGAGACACCGCCTGCAAACAGATCGAGAAGTTTGACAGGGGTGAGGGAAATATCCCTAGTTGGAGTGGGAAGTTTCGCGAGAAGTTTGCGCTCACACTGGCAAAACTTCGAGATCTTGAAGATTGCGATGTTAAAGGGAAGATAAACCCCAAGAACAATGTGGATTGAGTGAAAGTAGCAACATTAGTAGAACACATCAGTGAAAGTTTGAAGAAAATCGGACAATCGATGCAAAAGTTATGAATTTTTAAAGTTTTGGTGTTGGAACCGCTGGATGAGGAGACTACTAGAGGTTATGACGTATGAGTGGACTACAATATCAAGAAAATATAAAGAAAATACTACAAAAATCCATTTTTCATGAAAATTACAAATTCCATCAACTTGATATTGACATATGTTAAGGGTAGCAATTATTCCCCCTGCTTTCTGAAAGCGGTTGGTCCACTGCTCTTTCATAATTCTAGAAAAGTGAATTTTTGTTGAATATCCTTTATATTTTCTTTGTATTGTTGTCCACTCATACGTCATATCCTCTAGTAGTCTCCTCATCCAGCGGTTCCAACACCAAAACTTTAAAAATTCATAACTTTTGCATCGATTGTCCGATTTTTCTCAAACTTTCACTGATGTGTTCTACTAATGTTGCTGCTTTCACTCAATCCACATTGCTCTTTGGGTTTACCTTCCCTTTAAACTTCTCGATCTTTTGCCAGTCTCAGAGCTGCCAACCGTTACGAAAAATTCGTATTTGTTCCGAAAAATCGAAGGGAATACGAAAATACGAAAACGTCCTTAGAAAGTACGAATTCACAGTGTGAACAAATAATGGGTAAAAAAATGGCAAACGCACGTCGCATGTGCCATGTTATCTGTACTCAGCTGGGATTTCGATGCAACGCGTACGCACCGTTTGTGGAAAGCGCTGAATAGAAAAGTGTGCGCACACGCATATCGCTGCTTGGGTACTGTGTACACCGAACAGAACTTTGCGCGCGTGAATCTCTGCCGCCTACGGACCCTGGATGTTTACATGGATCGCCGTGGTATCCCCATGTGTGGCCGGCTGGGGAGCGTGAGTATACTGCAGTAGCTACACACTGTAGCCAGCTGCCACTACAGTACCCTATTTCGTTTTGAGGCGGGTAGAAAGCGTTCCGTTGTGCAATGTCTGCTTCTTTTTCTCTTCTTCTTCATCCGCTAGTTCCTTGCCTCCCAAGTACGAAATGATTTTTAGAGTGTTGTGTGTTTTTTTTATAACGTTTATTGCATCATTTTCTGCAAGGAACAGGTGAGTTTGTGTTCGTGTATTGATGTGCACTGCAGTATGTGCAGGTGAAAAGCGTTCGAACTTTCTTTCCCCGAGTATCGTGGAAACTCGATGTATTTCTAGGCCTATTAAAGGAGATCTCATATAACAGAATACTTATAACAAACTATTTTCCGGTCAAAATGAATTAATTTCCTTTGTTTTGTATCGTTAATTGACTTGATCCCAAAGATCTTGTCGCAATACCGAGTTTCCAATGTGTATTTATTTTCGCGTAGCTTTCGGTGCTGCAAACTTTTGCTAGCCTAGGGCCCAAGCTTACTACTGAACTTCGTTTTATTTCTGTCGTTTCTCACACCTCATTTGGTACGATTTCTTCCATTTTATATCACTTTATCCGTTTCCTTTATACTTTGAAGTATTTAAACGTAATTCTCTTAAGTGTCTCGCACTGTTATTTTCGTAACGGCGATTTCTCCGCTTCGCTGCAATACTTTTTCGAATCGAAGCGACGGAGTCTGGGAGTTTGATCCCAGCCGCTTCGATGTGCTGTTTGTTGTATTTTCTAAATGTTTGTGTTGTTGGGAGGTGTTGATACTTTGTATTTGTTATTTATTTTCCTAGGTATTTATCTCAAGGGATTATGCATGTTTCTTAATGCAGTTGATAGGAAAAGGCTAAAATGATCTTGAGTGATGTCTGATGGTGATGATGATAACTATGCTGGTGACTGGTGTAAAAAGACGGCTTCCTGTGAATGCTGAGCGTACGTGACATTTGTTTTATTTCCCTTTCCCTCTTACTCTTCTTTCCCCCTTACTCTTTTTTCCCCTCTCAGGAATGATAAAAAAATAAGAAATTACATACACCTCACAACAAAAAGAACCATGTGCTATAGTAACCTTCGTAAAGTTAAATCTAAATGTTCAGTATCAGCAAAGAATAAGGGGAAAACACGAATGACAATAAATAAAAGCGAAGAGATTGTGTATGCAGTCTCTTCGGCTCGAAGAAACTTGACACCCCACCCCTCTCCCTTGTGGAAATTTCCACAAAAGCAGGTGCCACACCCAGGTGCGTGCCAAACAAAAGAATGCGCGCACTGGAATAAACAGCGTGTAAATATCCTGGAAATATCGATCGAAGAACCAGCTTAATAGTTGAATTAAAGGAATCATTGCAAAGATACCATGATGCTATTTCTATAGCCTTTCTTTTGGCGCATAGTAGGAAACATCGAACAGTCGCCATATAGCGTACTTGATCGAATATCTAATGTTCCCTGAACAATAAAAAAAAAAAAGGATTGATTATTCAGTCAATCAAAAATGCAACCACAGAAATACATGTAAGGTCTCGTATGCCCAGACAAATTCACTACGAGTAGGTCCAATGAGATGCAGTCATCACCTGGTTAGACAGCAAAATACAACGTGTAATGACAATTAATTTCAGTTCACGCTCATCAAAACTGCTTAATACTTTTTAAAGTTTTGGCTATCAACATTCGTTCGTGGGTGTATTTTGTTTGTTTGTTTGTTTTGTGTGTTTTTCCCTCGTGAAAGACGTAATGATTTCTTCTTATCGAACGTAAACGGCATGTTTACCGTAAACAAGCCATTCAGCTCAGCTCACCTATGGCGCATTCAATCCATCGAACTTGCAGTAACCTCTATAGGCAGGAGCACATGGCGCATTTCTTTAAACTTGAAAGTGAAGCCACGTGTTTGCACATCAGCGCTTCCACACACAGCGCGGCATTTTGCGATCATCGTTGTAGCAGACTTTCCGATTCCAGTCAGGGGAAAAGGAATTGGAATACTTCGGAAAATACTGATGTTTAAAATCCAATAAAAAGAAAAATGTCTGATAACAACGCATGATTATGTTTTAATAGTAAACAGTAATTGGAAACACAGAACATAGTTTTGCATCCGCTCACACAGAAGCTCTCTTGAGAAGATGAAAGCATTCCCCGTCCCCTGCTAGATAGTGGAAGCTTCCATAATCAGCCCAGCAAGTTTTTGGAGTTCCA
Source organism: Diadema setosum (assembly GCA_033980235.1). Lineage (NCBI taxonomy): Eukaryota > Metazoa > Echinodermata > Echinoidea > Diadematoida > Diadematidae > Diadema > Diadema setosum. The sequence goes on from CM067060.1 coordinate 31,686,528, forward strand.
TACAGGTGTACTTGCACTTGTACACATTCATTGGGAGAAAGCAATCAATCAACGCTGAACATTGCGTAGTTTGGCATCTTTATCATGCTGCTGACCAGCTCGATGCTTCGACATGTGTCATAACGTTATATTTAGAGCCTGTAGGCCTCATAAGTCGACGAGTTTAATTCAAAATAGCAAAGAGAGGGAGATTGAAAAAATACGAATTCTGGTGGAAAAATACGAATTTTGGAGCTGCTGAGTACTAATTTGTGCTTCCAAAGGTTGGCAGCTCTGCAGTCTGATCATGCCTACTGAGTAGAATGCCTCTATCTTTCATCTTGTGCGAAATCTTGTACCAGTGCACTCATGACCATTCACTATTTGTATATTCGTATGAGAAGGAGATTGAAGACTTACGAGGTGATATAGTATCATCACCCCTGCCAATATTAATCGCTAGTTGTGATTGATATTGCTAATCTGTGGAGTCATAACAGAAATTTGAGATTCCATTTCTTTCTTCCTCCAAGATCTGATTTTTATGACACTTCTCACTGAATTCAGAGAATGCAGTGATATTAGAACATGTTCTTGTAGTATGCGGAAAATTGGATAATTCAATTCAAGCAGGTTTATTTGTGTGCATATGACCATGATTCAGCATTGCAACTTGACTGGTTACTTTAAGTTGGCCAAAAAGGCTGCCAATACTGATACAATGGACTGAAAAATTGAAGACATTTGTCCAATCTGCCCTGCCCCTTTTACCCATGATTAACTCTTTTAGTACCAGGAACTGTGGACAGTGAGTACAATGCTCAGGGGTTTTCTTTGCCAGATAACACACCCAGCACAGAAAAGGTTAACACACATCACATTTAATAATTTTAGGGCATTCATTTCATCATTTCATGGACCAATTCTTTGCTGACATACTCAAGTTTTTGTTTGTTTCTTGTTTTTGTTTTTGTATGTTTTGTTTTGTTTTTGCTTTTTATTGTTAAATTCAAGAAAATTGTCTTATATTAACCTCTTGATTCAGATACTTTATATTGAAGTAAATTCCATTGCCAGTTTCACATTCATATAAGATGAGTAGACCAATAGAAATGACACAAATATTCTTCAAAATTAAACAAAACATAAGAAGATGATAGCATTCTTTAACATTTCACATAAGATTAGAAAGTGATCTTATTGGTCACAAATTATGTGCATACTATGAGATGATGTTTCTTACCTTATAATCCTACCATTGACTTGCACAAGGTTTTTTTCTTACTCTTGACATGAATTCATAATTGAATGAAATACATGATAGTATTCCACAGTTTCAGTAGTTCAGCAGTGATGTCCAGTTTAAAAGAGGACATGCAAGAGTTCTAGTCAAGATGATCAAACTTTAACATTTATTATATAACTCCATAACTTTTTTTTTTGTCCAATCAACAAAACTGTCACTGTTCTACTTGTCTTAATGTTGTTGTTTTCTTCTCTCATCAGAGTTGGTTTTGGCCTGGACTGCATAATTCATAATTCTGGGGACTTGATTTATTAATATGCTCTTTTGTCATTCATTTTGTATATCATTCCTTTTTTTTTTCCTGCTGCTGTTGTGTCTACATAGGGAATCCATGTGACTCTACTCCCTGTGGTAATAATGGTAGCTGCACCCCAATGGAAGCCATTTACAGCTGCGAGTGCAATCCTACCTTCATTTTCAATGGCGTTACATGCATCGGTAAGTTAATAATCCAGAATTTTGTGGGTTTTTTTAAATGTCTGTTGAACATTAAGCCCTGGCATTACACAAGGATTCTTTCTCTTCCTCTCTCTCTCTTTTTTTTTTTTTCTGTGTGTGTGTGTGTGTGTGTGTTAACTCATGTTCTACTTGGACGGGAATTTCCCCTTTAAGTTTTTCCTCAGAAATTCCTCATTTACAGATATGGTGAGCAAATAATGGAGTCGTGCTGTGGTGAATGTTGACACATCAGAAGAAGTGCATGAGCACAGCCGTGAGTCATTGCGATATTATGATCAGATTGACACATGGGCCATTCACGCTGAAAAAAAAAAAAAATAAATAAAATAGTTTGATGTTTGTAAGTGTTTGAATATCATTGAATACCGTACTCTCTGTTTGATGACTTTAAGTGTAGACATATTCAGCTGTTAAACCCTGCACCTTATGGCGGCCATAACAATGGGGCTTCAAAGATAAGAAGTAAGATGATTTTGGGGTTATGTGATGAGTAAGGAGCATTGCTATGTAAGCATATCATTCTTCTATTGTAAGGCATACATGTACGCTGTACTTGAAGCCTCTTCAGTTATGGCTGAGATAGACATTAGGCCCGTTCACACACAAGAGAAAAAGTGCGATGTAAAAATCGATTTTCTCATCGCGATCAAAATTTCAAAATTTTTTCCAGTGTGGACAGAAAAATCTCACTAATTACCGCGATCCTTATCGCGATCCAACTCGCACTATTAGTGCGATTTTTCAGAATAATCGCGATTATTTTGCCAAGCGTCGTGTGTGTGAGCGCGATCGAGATTCGGAAATCGGTATTTTTAATCCCATCATTCGTAGCGCGTGCGAAACTCTAGTGGGACTGCGGGGTCAGTCTTCAGTCATGCAAGATTCGCGCATGCGCAGTTTGGCCACTGATCGTTCTTTCCTTGCTGTGAAGTGCGATTTTTCCCTGTGTATGAACGGTCAAAAAAAAAATCGAAATTTGGATCGCGATTGAAATTTCGATTTTCGTTGTTTGTGAACGGGCCTATTAGCATGGAAAGCAATACCCAAACGAAACAGGTCTATAGCATCTTGACAGATTTGACCTGAAGCCTAGGGAGAAATGATCTGTCATGTACCCTAGATGCAGAATGCAACATCAAATTGTGAGTTGTCTGTGCTCCGAAGTTTTCTAGCATGGATGAAAATGTCCTAAACCTTTGAGGCTGTTGTCATGTGGTTTGCACACGTTAAATTTACAAAGAATTCCCGGACTCCTCAGAGGCAGTTATTTGTGCAGATTCCGTGCGTGTGATATTGTGACATGTGCAGCGTACTTTTGGTTGCTTATGCCACCATACATCACATTTCCTGTATCCAAGTGTGACTTGCAAATTTTTCAAGCATGTTGGCATGACATACGAGATGAGATTGGTGTTTCTGCAGAGAATGCAGTCGCATGTTTTTGGGCTTTTTTTTTTCTTCAATGCAAAGACTTCATGTTAAATTGATAAAATGATTGCACATGGAATTATCCAAGCTGTGATAGTCATTGTTAAAGGGCCTATCTTACTCGAGATGATGTCGCCATGACTGCCGCGTCTGATCAGTTGCTGTGACTCTTGTGACTCGAAAGACAAAAAAGAAAAGAAAATGACTTGCGCTGTCACCAAGAAGGCAACTCCATGATGACTTCAGAGATGTCTTCAAATAAGGAGATAACTTCTATTGGCACGAAAGTGGTGGAGACGTCGCCATATCTGAGATGTCCTCTAACAGGGCTTTCAGACAAAAAATTTATACTAGAACAGTATAGCTAAAGCAAAATTTTATAGCTATACAATGAATTTATACATCTGAATGCTGACTAATGAAAAGAAGTATAATGAAACAACGGTCAGAGCATTGTTTCAAACTAGAACTTGATGACAAATCAGCATTCCGTGTATGCCTGATCTGAACGTATGGCGACACATAGAACGATATGACTGGGTGGGGCTTAATGGGAGTGTGCGCGAAAGGTGACCCCACAGCTGTCACTCATGACTGTAACAGCATGCGCAGTGGGAAACTGCACATCTATATGACGTTTCTCAGAACGGTTGAAATTAGTGTCTGACTGGTCTGTCGGCTATACGAAATGATTCTTTACACATCGTTTTGTTACCAAGTTTTGGTATAAAATATGGCATGCGCATGAATAGGGGGTCAGTCGTGGAGACGTCTCCGGGAAGTCTCTGGTATTAGGTCATCAATGGGTCTCTGCAAGGTTGCAGAGACAGTCTCAGTGACTTGACCGCGACTGAAGAGTCGTTGGGGAGACATGGAAGAAATATCTTCAAGACCAGCTAGAAACTGGAAAATTTCTCTTAGAAAAATCTAATTCTCTCATGACTCCCTGGAGACCAGGCAAGTCTCCATGACCACTCCACGACCAGTGAGACTCGAGTCGCCCCCAGTCTGCTACCTAGTCTCCAAGTCAATGAGATACCCACTTCAGACCATTAAAACAGTTACCAGTATCTGTTGTTTTTGTAGCTGTGCATGATTAGAAGGTGGCTAGCCCACAAACATCCCCACCTCTGTAGGGATTTAACATCTTTCTTTGATAGTGAATAATGCAATCATGTATCTGATGTTCTGCCTTATCTTTGTAAATAATCTGATAGGTCTGAATTGTGAAGTCTGATTGCAGCCCCAAGCTCTGTTTATGTGTAGGATCTCCGGAGCATCGGATGGGTTAAGAAGGGAAGGAGGGCTGTTGGAGACATTTGAATTCATGCCCCATTGTCCCTTGTGCATTATTTACAAACATGATACATGGCATCGTCTGCCTTCATTTGTGTGTAGCTGTGAAGGAATGTAGTCGCCATTGTTGGGCGCTCTGTAATGGCCTGTGGTGGAAATCGCATCAGAAAAGGATTTGTATTTTATAGGAAGGAGAGCTAGAGATAAAATAGGAAGGAGGAGGAGAGAGGAGAATTCAGTGTGTGCCACCATGTTGATGGTGGTAATAACATGCGCGTGATAAAGTGTATGCAATTATCTTGTGTGCTGGAACTATGTGGTTTTGCCATGTTTGTTTGCGTATTGGTTGGTTGGTTTGTGGCACACTGTATAGAGAGATGACAAATGTTAAATCTGTACTAAAAGAATTGAGCTGTGCTTTTGTAAAGACCCAAGGCAATTTTGTGTGTGTGTTTTGAAAATCTTTGTTGTTATTGTTGTTGTTGTAATAGTTATCTAAATTGTGCTCTGAATGTGACCAAATTACTCTAGTATTTCATTGATTTTGTCGGCCAGCAAAGTCTAAAGTCCAGCTCGAATCTTTACCATGATCACACGAAATCCCATTGTTATCAGGTTGTTGCATTGTGCTAAAATTAACCAAGCACACAAAAGGCTTTTTTTTTTGGTAATAAAAAGTACACATTCCCTCAACTTGATATAGACATATGGTCAGAGATATATTATTCCCCCACCCACCTTTCTGAAAGAGGGAAGTAAAGTGCTTTTTCATTACGCTTAAAACTGAAATATGTTTGATTCTCTCCTTTTTTGTATTCTAGCTTGTCCTGTAGTGATGTTAAGAGCTGTTATAGTCTTTTCAGCCAGAGGAAATAGCATCTAAACTTTATTTTTAAAAATCCATTACATTTGAACAAATTACCCAATTTCCCTAAAAAATTCATCCACATGCTTTACTTACATTGCTACATTCACTCAATCCATGTGTATATTTGGGTGCTAATCCTCCTTAAAGGCATAACTTACCATTTGCAGATGAAACAAAAACCCAGCATTAGTGCTCTAAAATTGTTCGGAAATGTGAGTCAGGGATAGAAACAACCACTGTAAAAAATTGAATAAAATTGATGTTTAGTGTTGTTAAATACACAAAATGTAAACAATAGTTCTAATAAAAATGTTTCCAGACTAAATCGTCTACAGTTACAGTTTATTGAGAAAAGCACTGAATATCTCCTTATAAAATTTTAGGCTTTAATGCGAAAATTTTATATGGTAGGATGTTTTGTGATACAACAGACCTACATATCTTCATCAAATGTGATAACTTAAACATTTTTAAAATCACTGCTCCAAAGGTAAACAGGACCTTTAACATATTTTATCCCTTACCGTAAAACAAAAACAAACAAACTGAAATACATGTCTTACCTGCAGATAGGCCAAAACAAAGTGAATGTGATGCCTGTATGGTATGATTCTGTAAGGTGTGTTTACAGTTGATACAAAAAATCAAAATATTTACTGGTAATGTTGATGCAACAGAACATGTGTCATGTTCGTGACCGACTATTAGGTGAACTTGCAGTCATTTTCACTCTCAGAAAAACTTGCGAACCCTATATAACAACCATTGCTATTAAAACACACAAAAAGATCTCTGAACCTAAATGAAAACGATGTCTGTGCTGTGTCACATTGTTACCCGTGTGTTGATTTCACTGTTGATTGTGGAAGCGATATCATCCTTCTCTTTTAATATCTCATCAAGATACATCTTGGTTAAAGGACAAATTCAACCTGATACTGTCAAACCTGTCTTAGTGACCGCCTGTCTGTAGTGGCCATCTGCCGTATGCAACCACAAAAAAAAAAAAAAAATGATTCCCCCGAGAGAAAAAGCATGTTTTAAGACCCTGCCAATAGCAGCCACCTGTCTGAAATGGCCATTTTTTCATCTCCTGTGGGTGACTGCTATGGACAGGTTTGACTGTGTATGTGGTTTGAGAGAATGCAGCAATATCAGTAGAACACAGCAAGTGAAGGTTTGAAGAATATTTGGACGACCCGTTCAAAAGTTATGAGTTTTTAAAGTGTCGGTTAGCCATCGCTGGATGAGAAGACTACTACAGCTTGTGATATCACACGCATAGAATGATATAAAGAAAATGTAAAGAAAATTCAACATATTTTTCACTTCTCTGGCATAAAGAGAGCACTTGACTTGACTCTTTCAGAAAGCAGGGGTAATGATTTTAACCTTTACATTGTGTTGAAGGAATGTGTACTTATTTCATTAAAATTTTTTGGTGGAATTCTCTTTACATTTTTCTTATATTCTATGCATAAGACAACATAAACTGTAGTTAGTGTTCTCATCCAACAGTGACAGTGCAGAAATTTTAAAAATTCATAACTTTCAAACAGAGGTATTGAGAACTTTTCCCCCCGTTACCTAACAACCACTCTAAAGAAGATGTACAATGTCCTTTGTAATGCAGGCATTCAGGTTCCAGCAGTCAGTTAAAATCATGATGCGTGATGTGATGTAACTAGTCCAATGTTTTGACAATTTTCTGAAGTTTGAAAATATTAGCAGTCACCCCCTTCATCCTCATCATCTTACCTCAGGATGTTACAAGAGTTCTCCCTATCATTCAGCAGGATCTTTGTACTAAGTGTTCCTGTATGGTCAGCAAGTGTCAGGATAGAATGGGTTAAGAAAATTCTGCAGTCTCGTTGGTCGAGAGCTGTGTATGAATTCTTTACTTGGCGCACATTGATTGTGTCGCTGATTCTAGCCACTGTTGGAGCATGTTCTCGCACACTTGTAGCAAGATGTAAATTCGTGCACTAAGCATGGCATTCGTACATTCAGTAAGAGACGCCTATTAGCTAGCTATCCATACATCCAGTAAAACTGTCTCTTAGAGAACTTCCAGCCATGCATTCAGTATAAGATTACAAATACATGTACGAGATGCATTGCCTGAGTCTATGGCAAGCCAAAAGGCAATGCATCCAGCAGTAGACTTGCCATCATATTAGGCCAAAAAAAAGAATTGTTGTATTGGTGTAACCCGCCCGACCCTTAAAAAAAACCTGACCCTGAACTTTTCAAAAAAAAAGAAAAAAAGAAGGAAATACATCATTTTTATCGAGAGAGGGCGCGATACGGGTTTGCGAATTATCAAAAACAACAACAACAGCTGGTGTCGGAAAATGGCCGCGCAGTACAGCGTGTCGGCGACCGGCATGTCCGGTTCGAAGATTTTATTTAATATTATTCGGAGAATCGATTTGTCTGTGGCGCTGGGTGATTTAGCCCAGGAATTTGTTCGTTCGTATTCTGACCATTATGTCGTGATGGCTGTTAAAATGGGGAAGGCGGAAACAGGTCCATTCAAAGATGTCGTATTTCACCTCAGAGTACTGTGCACGACTTTTAAATTTAACTGCGCAAATTTAGGTCCCACACAATATTTGATCCCCTGACCATACTGATATACAAATTGGACTCCTAGAATAAACATGGCTACAAAGTATATAATGTTTCTATGATGTTTTATTTCACTCTATATTTCTCCATGTGAATACAGTAAAACCTTGTCGTAACAAAAACTCTGAAACAACAAATGCCTGTCACAACATTGGGTGGAATTCTCGAAGGTGCTTGCATTTTAGACCATGGTTCTCACAGCCATGGAGTGGTTTAAGTTGGAGGCGAGGTCATTGGACCACTTCGAAAATACGCGCTTGATTTAGCACATATTTCTTTTCAAAAGTGGTCCAATGAACGCATCTCAAATCTAAACCACCCCATGGCTTAAACCAAAACCACCTTCACGAATTTCACCCCCCTATTTTGGGTGGACCCCTATACTTGTTCCCTATTTTCAAAAGACCCCCTCCCCCCCCCCCCCCCCCCATCTAGGGAAAACATTCAGAAAATTTACCCCCCTATCGACAGAAACTGACAAAATAACCCCCCCTCCCTTTTCATAAATTTCTAGGGAAAATCTTCTGGTGATCAGTCTAATTTTTTTTTTTTTTTTTTTTTTTTTGGGGGGGGGGGGGCTCTGACCCCCTATCTACGGAAGAGTTTTCAACAACCCCCCCCCCCCCATCTACAAAAGAATTTTCAATGGACACCCCTATCTACGGAAAAGACTAAAAAACACCCCCCCCCCCCCCTTCATAAATTTCTAGGGACAAATCTTCCGTAGATAGACGTTGAAAATGGGAACACGCATGCAGTCTCCTATGGGTTCGAGTGGGGGGCCAGGGTGTTTTTCCATGTCCAAAATATTATTCTCTTTTAAAGGGACTGTACAGTAGTGGTTGAGGTGGGGATTCATGTTTTGAACATTCCTAAGTGAGATAATGAGAAACCTCTTATGAAATATGAAAGAGCATGTGATTTTAAGAAGGATTCAACATTTATTTGATGAAAATTGGTTTTCAAATGGCTGAGATATCCCCAAAAGTGATAATAATAAAAGGCGACATGCCCCACCTTTATTAGGATCTCTTTGTTTCACCTTGTTTTTGGATATCTCAGACATTTCAAAACCGATTTTTATCAAATAAACTTTTGATACCCCTTAGAATTGCATGCTCTTTGACATCTCACAGAGTGGTTTCTGAATATCTCGCAAAACGTTAAAAGCTAAATCCTCACCCTGACCAGAACTGTACACACCCTTTAATATTTATTGCTTTTAAACCGGTGATATAACAAACTTTGGATGCAACAGACCCTCTCTATCGAATGGAGTTTTGTTAAATATGAGTTTTACACATAAAATACAGGTAGCCAAAAAAAAAAAAAAAAATCCGCCCGCCCGACCCTATTTGAAAATCTCACGTTACGCCAATACATTTTTTTTTGGGGGGGGGGGGGGGCTTATACATGATTTTAAAAAAAAATGGAATCCCAGCAACCAAAAATAAAAAGATAAGAAATAGAATAAAATTGTCTCCCAGATATATAAAACACAAAGTGGGCTTGTCTTTAGGAGCTTCAGTAACATTATTCCCCCCTGCCTTCTGAAAGAGGCAAGTCAAGCATTCTTTTATTACAAAACGGTACGTGAGAAAAGCGAAAATTTTCTCTATATATTCTTTATGTATATATAAATATATGTATATTCTCTCTCTCTATATATATATATTCTCTATATATATAAATATATCTATATTCTCTATATAGATATATATATATTCTTTATATCGTTCTACACATGGCATCACAAGCTGTAGTAGTCTTCTCGTCCAGCAGTGACTGAGCAGAAACTTTGAAAAATTCATAACTTTTGAACAGATTGTCTGATTTTCCTCAACTTTCACTGATGTGTTCTACTAATATTGCTACACTCATTCAATACACATACCTATGAAGGTGGACTTGTCCTTTGACAGATGCGTGTATGTACAATTCCTGTAGAGTAGAAGTACATAAACTCCTCCTTACGGAATATTTGAACTTGTACACACATGTGTGTGGTAAAGAAATGTAAAGAATGATTTGTCAAACCATGCTACAAGAAATGAGGCGCTCTCCCACATTTTTTCAGAGTTTACAAATATGTGGAGTAAAAAAGAGTAATTCCTGAGCAGTCAAGTTTGGACATAATGTGCAAATGAGACATAACAAGAGCATGGATGCCAAACATGTATCCCACATGCAGGCAAAAGAAGAGAGCAATTAGATTGATCAATGTGGGGCCCTCAATGATAATCATGGGTTTGTTTGAAGTGTACATTACTATTCAGTTGAAAGGCATTCAAAAAGATTGTGAATGTCATAAGAGCAACAGGCATGCTGCATGCTGCATTCTGCGGCAAGGCGCCCGTTTTGCACAAATGCATCACTATCAACCTGGGCTTTTCCATTCAGGAGACATTTTATGGGGAGATGATGTTACAGTGTATTTTTATGATGCTATAAAATCAGGCAGTGATGGAACTGTGCCTAGGAGTAAGTGGCAGGGATGTAGTCAAAGTCGATCATTTGTCAGCCCACAGTATAAAAAACCAAAATTATCATTTTTTTTTTCACTCTCTTTTATCTCCATGATTTTTCCTCTCCTCCCTAATTTCTGGTTCTTCTTACCCCTCTGAGCGACTTCGAACCCTTCCACCTGATTCTCGCTTGTACTTTCCCCCCTGTCTCCTATTCTCCCATCTCCATGAGGATAAATTCAACTTCCACCTCGCCACTGCCCTTATCTCCTCTTTCGCCAAACAATAGTCCAAACGTGTCACACATTCACCCGTTGAGGACGATTTGATTTTGCTACAACACACATTTCCCATAGACTTGGGACTCGTCCTCAACAGGTTAAGCACTTGTACGATTGCTCGGGGCACAGGAAACGGCATCGCAGTCTCAACAAATTTTGAGCTGTCTGAAATATTGAGCAAAATCCCAAACGTTGCAATGCAGTCTGAAAAATTTCTGGAATGGTTGTGTGTAGTGGAAGGGAAATGAATGGAAGGCCTACACTTCTTTGGGTTTTTAGATAAAGGGAAGGGTGGACGTAGTGATTGATACCACAGTACAAGTGTACTATGAAGCATAATGCTATTAGTACACATAGTTGCAGTTCATATTCATTCTTTTTTGTCCTACTTTGCAAAGAAAAAAGAAACGAATAAACAAAAACATTCCACTTAAAAAAAAAAAGTGTATAAGATACAGCGAGTGAACAGGTCTGTCGATTGATAAAGGACTCCAGGTACTCAAGAAGCAGTAATTTACTGCGTGTGTTTCAACATCTTGTGGAGATATGTCTTTAGGCAATGCACAAGTATTAGTGATAAATCCAGACTTACAGAGAAGTCTTTATCCGGAGATTTAAAGTTTGCGCATCCTTTTTGCAACCCTGAAAACCAGATTCCTTTCATAACTTGGTATATTGTAGAGGTAGGTAATTCAGACCTTTCCTCTGAATAATGAAACCGGAAATGTCTGTATGATGGAGGTCGAATATTATGAGTGTAGATTTCCAGGGAATTTGTTCAGACCTCCCAAAAAAATATGTTATTTGTGGTACAAAAGGGGATTGTGTTCTCATTGTTATCGGGTTAGTTTTCCATTTCTTTAAAAAGAACTGTGGGGTGTATTGCAGTAAGATTTCCTGCGCAATGTTGGGAGATATTCTTCAACCATGCAAAATTTTGTTATGTTTGCAAAAGGGATATGCGACCTTTTAATAAAGCACGGCACTGCACAGTGTGACCTGTTTTGGTTTGCTGCAAGCATCATCGGGTTTGATCATAATTTTGCCAAATTGTTATGAATCAGACAGAGTATTTATGAAATACCTCACTGCAATACTTCTTGTGGTCATCACTTGACAAATAATAAATGATATACCTAGACTGTAACAGTTGGCCATGTTAGTTCATGTTGGTTCATGTTAGTGTAGTCAAAACACACAAAACGTAAAACCAGAAATGTTTGTGTGCATTTTATTGATTTTGTGAATTTTCTCTAGAGCCAGGATTATGAAATTAGAATGCATATGAAAGTTCTTCTACACTACATGCATTGAATGCCAGTGGCAATTCACAAAAATTTTATGCTGCGGAGTGACTGTCGACTCCAGTGTACGAAACTTTCACGTCATGAAATTATATTGCTTTACAGTAGTTGAAACGATGCAGTTCCACATGAATGCAGATGCGGCACATGTAGGCTGTATGAATAAAAGGATTTTTATTTGTTAATATTGTTGGGGTTTTTTTTTTTTTGGTAGTTCTAGTCATTTGCATTTACAGGTACATGTAGGATCAAGGTGTTTACCAAGTAAAATTATAATGCATGGAAGAAAAGATGTGCATGTGATTGTGTTGTAGAGTAATACCATCTCGTGTGCTTTTGAGATCATGCGAATTCTGCAGTCAGCATATATTATAGAAATGTTGATTTCTGATAAATGATATTTTTTGATGATGTGGTATATAATGGGAAAATACTCCAGGTCTCATAAAACCTACCCTCCCCCCTCCCCATCCCCATCAATCCTTTATGGTTCAGAATCTTTGTTCCTCGGCATTTCACAGCCGATTTCCCACCAGGCTTCTTTGCTGAATACATCAATACAAAATGCTGGTAATGATTTCTCACCATCTTTTTCTTCGTGGAGCGTACGATTGTAACAAAGAAAAAAAAAAGAGGTGCGTGTGTGCATTCGTAAGTGGAAGGCTTGATGGAGGAAGAATTTGTCAAGTCAATTTAATGAGGAAATTTTGAGGGCCATTAAGGGTTCAGTTCTATTTCTACTGGTCAGGGGATAAATCCTGATTACCGGCTAGTATGCATGCAGCTGTCGTGAAAACAAATTTATCAACTGGTCAAAGCAAACTTGCATCTCAACTTGATGTGGGTGGGATTTGTGTGTGTGTGTGTGTGTGTGTGTGTGTGTGTGTCTGTGTGTGTGAGTGAATGTCAACAATGATCTGTCTTATGACTGACTGTCTGTCAAAATGAGTGAGTGAGATTGATGGTCATGCAGTCACAGCTTTCACACACACATGTGAGGGGAGAGACAGCTCAAATATCGTTCAGCAAACAGTCATTAAGGACATCTGTCGTAATGTCCGTGTCGACATTGTAGCTTGCACTTTCTCGGCATTTTTCCTCCTCATTTATACTAATTGATTGATAGGAGTAGAATGCCTCTATACTTATTTTTTAATTGATGGATTTGTTAACAAGGATGCCATTTATCCTTCCAAAGCCTGAATTCAGGCCCTGACAGTTTCAAAGTTTGGGCTTTTTCCATGTACAAAGAAGCCTAATAATGTTGATGGATATCAGGCACCCTCTTTCCTTCTAACTGGCATCCCCCTGCTCAAATATCTAGTACTGTAAAACATGATATTTTCGTTAAGTGGAGCCAACGGCCATTTTCGTGGCATGAAATATTTGGGAGTTGCCTCTAACATTCAATACATGTAGAGTAGACAAGAACTTTTGTGTGCATTTTAATTTTGCGAATCGTGGCTCTCGCGAAATTTGCGAAATTACAATGCACGCGAACATTCCTCATTTTACAGTAAACCATTCTGTACCGTTCTGTATACTTTATATACTATTTACTAGGACCCCCTCCACACACAACACACACACCATGCAGGTCTTGTGCCTAATTTGTCCTATCAAAGCTCCTCAATGCGATTGTGTCTTGCGACAGATAGGTCTTATTTTGCCTGAGGACTGCTCGACAGGTTTGCCAAATTAATCTGAAAATCAACATTCTTATACCGCTACTAGTGTTTAGGTGCATCTCAGATACCACATGCCAGCTGCTGCTGCTGAAGTTTGGAGGAAATTTCCTTCAAGGACTGTGAACGAAAGACTACCGCATTGAAATTTGGCATTGGGAGCACGCAATCTTGATTATGATTGATGGCGTTAAAGGTTATCCACAATTCAAAAGTGTATCACTGCATCACATCCTGTAAGTCTTTTTTTTTTTTTTGGGGGGGGGGGGGTTCTTTACACATAATAGAAAAAGACATTTTTTTTTTTTTTTGCTACTGTGTAAACATGTTACGTGTTTTTATAATTCTTTTAGTAATTTTAAAAGCAAACTTTTGAACACATTTCCCCAAAAACATGTTTCTTAAATTACCTTCCTTTCTTTCTTTTTTTTTTAAATCTGTCAAGGTCCGGTCTAGTTTTGCTCAATTTTTATTGTGATGTTGTTGCCGTTGAGGATTATTAACCCATTGAGGATGGACTGATTTTGCTACAACACACATTTCCCATAGACACTTGCCCGAGTATACTCGGGACTCGTCCTCAACGGGTTAATATGAGATGCATTTACAGCAGCAGATGCTTCGTTATGCCCCAGTCAAACAAGGTTTGAAGCAGTGTACGGACGACTCTGTTTTTAACAAATTCCTGGGGACCAGCAGCTTTTCCTGGTTATACATCGATGTAGTGAATTTTGTGATAGCCTAACGATGAGATTTATGAAGACATTATAGACAATAATTTTAGGGCCTAATTTTTTCTTTGCTGTACGACAAGAGTTCATTATAACAGTGGTCATTATAACTGGAGTGCACTGTAAAATAATTACCGGTAGCTTTTGGAAGGTTAGGAAGGAGGGAGGGCAGTCAGTCTGTTGCAAATGTTGCAGTCTTTCAAACTGCTTCAATCAGCAGTTTTCCAGTTATTTCTGAACAATCATTGAGCTCAAAGTTAAGTTATCAACAGAAGCTGAAAGTGAGTTGCCATGGTAATGGGGAATTATGGCCCCCAAAAAAGAGGTGAAAGACTTATGGACTGAACTGCTTCTTCAGCTTTGCAGCGATTCACAAGAAAATTGCTATACTTGTACATGAAAAATTGGAATGTACATTGCCATGGTAACAACACATTATGTTGCACTTTTTGTATCTAATTTTTGAGTGCCTCAAAAGAAATTTTGAATTTAAAGAAAGTGTCAGGTATAAAGCATATTAATTCCTGGTTAATTATGGAGTTAAAAAACAAATAATCTATTCAGATATTTAGTCCATATGGCAAGTTCTGATCCAGTTTGCATAAACTATTTCTAAAGTATTTATGCCTTTTTATAGTCATTGATTTGTTCTTTGAAACACCTTGATGCACCACAATTTCAATTCATTCAGTTATGATGTGGCAATTTGATCATGTTTGCTAACTATTGCTTGTCACTCTGGGCTATAACCTCAATTGGTCAACATTGCTCGCACCATCCCTGGTAAACTTGTCTGTCCCCGCAAACTTCTGGATGACGTCGTGGTATGAAAGACATTGCGGTTAAACTCCTGGGTGGATGAAAAAAGAAGGTCAGCGTACCAACAACATCTTGTGAACCGTTTGGCGGGTTCACCATAACATGGACTAATAATGGTCAGTTTAGCTAATTATCTTTTCGTCTAATGACCAGATGGTCTAATTGCAATTTTGTCTCCTTTGATTTTTTTCCCTCTTTGTCTATTAAATGAACCATGGCTATTAGACGAAATGGGCATAGCCCATGTGGAAGTAGTCGAACTGGTAATTAGGCTAAGTGACAATTGGACTAAATGGTCATTAGATGAGCTGTGGTTATAGACGAAACGGGATTAGACGATGTGGATTGAGACCAATGGCTATTGGATGAAGTGGGAGTAGACCAAGTGATACTGTATACGCCGTTATTTTCGCGTACAGATATTTTCGCAAATGACGAGGTCGTAGACATTTTTGCGAGGTGTTGTTTTCGCGAATGGACGCTGACGCTTACGTTAACGCTCTATCAAAAGAGCGCATGGAGACAATTTTGCGTGTTATTAAAGGAAAGGTAAACCCAAAGAGCAATGTGGATTGAGTGAAAGCAGCAACATTAGTAGAACGCATCAGTGAAAGTTTGAGGAAAATCGGACAATCGATGCAAAAGTTATGAATTTTTAAAGTTTTGGTAATGGAACCGCTGGATGAGGAGACTACTAGAGGATATGACGTATGAGTGGACAACAATACAAAGAAAATATAAAGGAAATTCAACAAAAATTCACTTTTCTGGAATTATGAAAGAGCAATGGACCAACCGTTTTCAGAAAACAGGGGGAATAATTGCTACCCTTAGCATATGTCAATATCAAGTTGATGGAATTTGTAATTTTCATGGAAAATTGATTTTTGTAGAATTTTCTTTATATTTTCTTGGTATTGTTGTCCACTCATACGTCATAACCTCTAGTAGTCTCCTCATCCAGCGGTTCCAACACCAAAACTTTAAAAATTCATAACTTTTGCATCGATTGTCCGATTTTCTTCAAACTTTCACTGATGTGTTCTACTAATGTTGCTGCTTTCACTCAATCCACATTGTTCTTGGGGTTTATCTTCCCTTTAAATTCATGATCCAACTGCAATTCGCGAAATTTGCGAAAATTAAACCCTCGCGAAAATAACGGCGTATACAGTAGATCCCCAGAAATTCAACTTGGAGCTCCTTTGCCAATATGATGTTTCGATGATGTTTTCCATTTAAATTCTTGTTGAATCTCCTGGGTGATTACCCTAGTGATAACTCGAGTGGCTAGTGTAAAAGGAGTACGAGAGGAGAGACTGTTAACTGCCTGGAGAACATTTGATAAGACACAAATGTTGCTCATCTAGACTTGACCCCCAGCCATTTGATCACAAATCAGACATGATGTGTTACTGACCGAGCCAGGTTTGATACCTCCCTCTATTTTTCACATTAAACATCAGGATGTTGAAATGAGTTCACCGCGGGGAAAAGTTATTTTTGTTACAGTAAACATTCGTATGCGTCCCAAGCCTTTGGGTTTAGATGAAATGCTCAATGATAAGTTAAGCAATTTGAGTCAAATTATTTTAACTCTTGATTGTCGCTTACTTCTCCTCGCTAGTATTGTTATTCCAAGCCATGTCCAAATTGACTTAATGAATTAAGTAGAGTAGAATGAGAAGAACAGAAATATAAAAGTTTTCAAAATCAGACATAAGCTAGGAAAGTTCCAGAATTTTGAAGTTTCATGAAGTTTTTACTCTATACACACAAATTTGAAAAGGCAATGTCATCACCTCACAACCTTTCTATGGCTTTGTACACTTATATAAAGATCATATTTTTTCCTATCAATGAGGTAGCTATTCAAAGAACCTCTGAGTCACTGCTAGCCTAGTACTTATGATAAGACTATTATATTTTTCGTACAAAGGATACATGTTATTCTTATCAAGTTTAAAATGCAGAAATAAAAAAAAAGGATGATATTTTGATTTAAAAAAATACAGGGAGACTAGTGAAATGCTGGTCACATCTTTGCCAATTTGAAAATAAAGGTGCAACAATTATCACTGATTTTTTAAAACCTAAGAAGCCTTGAAATTTCACTTCTTTCTTTTCGTATGTCCAACTCTTACGAAACCACACCATTCCGTATGTCTTATTTTGCCCTATTCATTAACTGCTGAAGCATAGTTCTTGTAAGGGCTCAAAATTCATCTTTAACCAACTTGGAATTTGCCTGCAATACATCAAAAGGGTCTATACCAAGCAACGTTTAATACCTGACTGATGCAATTTGCCTGGATGATGAGTTGTTTTGGAGTATTTTGAGATCAAAAGTGTGGATTGAATTTTGATCGTAAGACTGAACTTCTATTCCAGAAGAGCCTTCCCCCTTAACCCATTTTTGGGTTAAGGGGGAGGATTTTTGGGAAGGTAGAATGTAATGTGATGATTGATCGTGCCCTTGGCAATCATTTTTTTTCCAACAAGCTGCTTTCAATTCACTCTAACATGGAAGATTGATGGATAATTGACAATAACAATATCGATATATCAATTATGAAAAATTACGTAGTAACCACGATTGGTTGTCAAGCTCAGAGACCTTTTTGGCTGGTATTTGCATTTTCGTCACTACCCAAATGAAATCGTGGTATTCTGTTTTTACAGCATTATTTCACACATTTCGTATGCATTTGTGTACACTTTGGAGTAGTAATTGACAATTCTGCAGGCATATGAAAACTATATTTTGGCTTGTAAGCTTGTTGCAAGATGATGAGTAATTGCGCTTCATTCATGCCCAAATCAAATGTTTATATCAGGAAAATTACCCTCCCCCCCCCCCCCCCAAGCTGGATACCGGTGATTGATAAGGGTTGGAGTAAAGATTAGGATTAGGGTTAGGTTTAGGGTTAGAAGTTGGGTTAGGGTTAGGGTCAGGGAAAGGGTCTGGGGTAATTGTTCAGGGCCCCAATTTATAAAAAAAGTTGATGAAATAGTAACTCTTGCTGGAATGGCAATTGTCAAGCAAACAACAAAAATCCAGCTTACTGATTGGCTGTTTCCATTAGACGTTGCCAATGTAGGAAGAGTTGCTATCCTATTAAACTTCTTTTATGAAATGGGGCCCCGAAGTCTGTTGTCCTAGAACTGTTAGATATGTATCTATTACACTGTTGTTTATAGCACGTTCCCATTTACGTATCCATTTTGAACTGGGAGTTTTGTGTGTGAATTGTATGCATTTATCATTTATCATTTATTTTCTTTTATGCAGCAGAAAAAAAAAAGCTCAATACTTCTACTGCAGCATTACTGTCTTATCATTCCTGAATTTGATTCCTGCTTGAAATAGTGCTGTAACATTTCCATTAAAAAGAAAGAAGAAGAAAAAGCACTGTCCACTGCATTCTATGAAAATCAAATGTTCATTTCTTATCCCCTTTTAGACAGAGGAGAGTAGTTGTTTTGTTTTGTTCAAAAAAAAATCCACAGCAGAAAACATACAGCAAATTTTGTGATAAAGGACATTTACACTTGATATTTTAGTGCACATTACAAGTACAGTTGAACCTCTGTTATCCGGCCTCCCTTTATCCGGATATCTCTATTATCCGGACACAATCTCGCCGTGATTTTTTTTTAATAATTACGGGAAGAAAGGGGGATTCCAACTCCTTGAGAACTCCTACCCAAACACATATGAATTACATATTACTTCCAATATGATTAACATACATTGCATCAAATTTCCTTCCAAATTGCTTACCTTCAGACATTTCAACATCCCGAAACATCCCCAAATGTAACAATGAAAAGGTTGCAGTATACACATTACTACATGTAGCACTACAATGGGCTACATCAGTACATGTGTATGTATATGTACATGTATAAAGCATTGAAGTCTCCCGTATCCGGCCAAATCCCTTATCCGGATGAGCCCCGGTCCCGACTTGTCCGGATACGAGAGGTTCAACTGTACAGAATTTTGTAAGAGGGAGGCTGAAGCCAGATGATGGTAAGAGCCATTTTGAGATGTCTGGTGACAGACCAGGGAAACTGTCATAATTTCTGTATTTTTTTAGGGGGGGGGGGTTATTTTCATATTTCAATACTTTCATTTAGCTTATGTTATTACTCAGATTTCCTGTCTGTTTTATTTTTCTATGCTCTTTTTAAAATTTACTGAAGTACAACCTACTCTTTCTCTCTGCATTTCCATAAATTTGTATTTATTTCTGACGATGGATAAGTGAGAAGGGCACAGTGCGATTATCAGTTCACTTTCGAGTGTGCTGATTTTCAGAGACTGCTCGGCATATATGCCAGTTTATATTGCTTTTAGTAATCAGCATCAATGCAGATGTGGGACAAGGTATAGAGTTGCTATCCATAATCCATTATTATGAAGAAGACTTGAAGATTCAAATGCATTTTAGTGACTCAAGGTATTAGCATAGTTAGAGATCGCATCCAGAAAAATAACTTTCTCCTCTGACATAATAATTCTCCCATATTCACACAAAGTATGCTACTGTGTCCCCCATATAAGTTTGCACAGGACGGAGGAAATTGGAATGCCTATGCAATTTGTATGATTAAGATTAATTTGAAAAGGAGACATTTTGATTACGATATGTACTTCACGTCCGGCATGGAAGAGGAATTATCCTAAATATTTGCGTGGATTTTAGGGAATGCAGGAATATCAGTAGTATGCGCATTAGCGAAGTTTGAGGAAAATCAGACAATCTGTTCAAAAGTTATTGATTTTTTCAAGTTTTGGTTGAATCCATATTATGCCCTCATTACTGAATGAGAATACTACAACAAATTGTGATGTCACAGTAGGACAATGGTATGAAGAAATGTATAAAGGATTCCACATATATCAGAGTTCGTTTTTTTTTTTTTCTCTTTTAATAAAAGAGCACTTGACTTGCCTCTTTCAGAAGGTTGAGGTAGTGATATCACTTATAACATAGTGATAAAACCTGTAACATGTTTTGTAACAAGTTCAAGGAATGTGTACTCTTCATAGAAAATTACACTTTTTGAAATTCAGGAGAGCAATAAAACAATTCTACTGCCCCTGAAGTTAGTTGAAGTCACATGATAAATGTTGCAATTTTTCTGCAGTGAGTATTTCGTCGGGTGAGAATGATAACGCTGTTAAGTTGCCTCTAAAGCCACAGTGTTCAAGACACCTTAAAGGGACATTCCAGGCGATCATAAAT
The DNA here is from genome assembly GCA_033980235.1 of Diadema setosum. Lineage (NCBI taxonomy): Eukaryota > Metazoa > Echinodermata > Echinoidea > Diadematoida > Diadematidae > Diadema > Diadema setosum. Next base: position 31,707,035 of record CM067060.1, read on the forward strand.
CAACAGCTCCATGCATAGATTTGTGGAATTTATTTTGGTTCTTGAGCAGAAAAACAATACTTTGAAAAACCTTAAACAAATTACACTAAACAAGGATGATGACATAGGAGGTTCACATATTCCAGAAATGTAGCAGTGTAATTCCATAACAATACAGCTTGCTTACGAGTTCACCTGTGTATAATCTATGCATGCCTTCTTCTTTTGTTCTGCTTCCTTGAGCCCCAATTCGTGCATTCTAATGGGAACCTGCCATGTCATCATCCTTGTTCATTGCAATTTGTTATAAATGTCAAAAATATTCTTATTTTTCATCCAAATTATCATAAATTCTGAAACTCTGTCCACAGTATAACTAATTCATAGTGGTTCAAATGTAAAAATCTGAAAATCATCCGGAGGTCTCCTTTAAACACTCTTCTCATTCTCAGCCGACAATTTTTGCTGCACGATGTCACAGCAAACAAGCTTCACACACAGAATTAAACAAATTACACCCTAGTCTGCAATTTTTTTTTTTTTTTGGACAACATTTCAAGTGGCATTTTGTCATAGGTGTCCACCAACTTGCACAAAAATGTCACATTTGTGCTAATGTCGCAATATTTCACAGGTTGTGTAACTGGCCCTTGTGTCAAATACCACATTCACATTGCCCACTTGTGCAAGCGTAGTATCGAGTATCAGTGTTGTACCTCAGGCTCAGTTGTACTTAGCCTCTTGTCAAGGCCCTCTCGCTGTAATGGGCAAACAAAGCGAGCCCAGCCGAGCGCGCCAGCGCGAGGGCCTTTTGAGATCTGCTTCACACATTATTATTCATGACACGTGAACCCTTCTGAATACTCATTTTGATGGGTTCCGGTCAACCAATGGAATGGCACGCTCCCCGCATCCTCAGCCTTGGTGTTGTCATGCCTGTTCGCATGCATCACTGACCACCCGAGGAGGTCTGCCACGGAACTCTACACACTCTGTGTGTAGAGTTCTGTGAGGTCTGCAGCAGCGGCGTGCATTCGTTCTATTCCAATCGGGTTCGAGCAGACAGACACGCTGATTGGTCGACTTTTGCTCCCGAAATCGGGGAGCAAAAGTCGGTAGTTCAAAGGGCAAACAAAAGGATGCGAAGCAGATCTCAAAAGGCCCTCGCGCAACCCCACTCAGCTGGGCTCTCTTCACCATACAGCGAGAGGGCCTTGACAAAAGGCTAAGTTGTACTGAGATGGGTTGCAGTGCGAATGTGTCTCGGTACAACTCCATTGCATAAAGTGTGAAAGGTCAAGTATGCTGCTATTTACGATATCGAGGGGTCAATCGGTTTTCAGGAAAGATGTTTTTGAAATGCAATGTATTAGAATGTAGTAAATAGTGAGATTTACTCTGGAAATAAGTAGGATATGATAAGTTATATTTTCCAGGGAAAATTCAGCACTTAATGATGTAGTGGTGTAATTGTGCATGCAGTTAGTACTTCTTTTTCCCGCATGCAATATGCCCCAAATGGACAAGAGGCAATGATTTCAGGCTTGATATTTTGTAGCTGATTTAAATCTGATTTCAGATTTTTTTTTGTCTTAAGTCTATACACATTTTGCTTTTTCCATTATGTATCAAAATCACCTGAAAATTTTGATTTCCCCTTTTTTCAAAAAACCTCAATATCATTCCTGTGATTTGTATGTAAACAGAAAATGTATGTGTGCATCTACTTAGTGCGAGACAAACATTTTGCAATATAAACACGCTGTCACAGGATTGTACTGAAATTGCTTCAAGAAGATGAAAGCAATGCAAATGCGATTGTTGTGGGACTGTTCTGGAGTTACACTCGGCCATTTCGTCTCTTTGCAACAACGGTATAAATCTTATAAGGCAATGTGAATGCGGTATTAGATGGTAGGGAATCAATAGTAAACTGTTTGTCAGGGGCAGTTAACAACAGCTGCAGATCGCAACAATATTGAAGAAATTGTATCTAAGTGGTGATTTCGTGAGAAGCAATTTTTTTGTGTGTGTGTATTTTGGGTTTTTTTTGTGTAAAGAGAATGATTTATATACATTGGGAATTACTCTTCTTAACTCCCACAGCCTTCGTAGGATAGGTCCCACCCCCCTTTCATAAATCATATCTGCGAATTAGATCATGTGACCCAAAGGGGAATTCCCTGTCAGCTGTGCCTCTGAAGGTTGGGAGGGGGGTCGATTTTATTTGTTGCAGTTTTTACCACATTGCAGTTCTTCTTAGTGCATAGAATGGTTTAAGAAACAGGGGGCATTCTAGTCTAGAGGATTGTGATGCAGAAACAAGAATATACGTCCACACATAGTCTTTAACGCCAGAATTATTCATGATCATCAAATTTTTCCTAAGCTATGACTTGTTTTTAATGCATAACATTGAATAAATGGCGTATCGCACCCAATGATGGTTGTTTCACTCCGAGCTCTTCTCCAACAGGCATTCTTTAAATGGGTGCATTGTTCCAGGGCGATTAACTTGACTCCCACGCACCCTCTTCATAAAAGTCCCCTGGGTGTCTGGACTATCGATGACTTGTATGTGGTGTTACCATGGTGCCTCTTTGAGTTATGGGAGGCAGGGCTTCGTACTACAGGGATCTATAAGTAAACTAGTCTTCGTGTTTCATTTTCATATTTTTATGTGGTATAAGAATCAATAGATTGTTTTTACTTGGAATAAAAAGAAAGTTCCCATTTGACAATGTTCTCCTTAGTTTTGTAATTTTCTGAAATATTGTGACCTATTTGCATTGCGTTGCAAATTACATATATGACCTGCTACAACAAAAGGATCTGAAAGTCGTGGCAGGACAGTTTTCTGACAATGACATGACATTATTCCCTACTCTTCCACTTGAATTTCATATACAACACAATTGATAAATGTTCTCGGTTGCAGAGATATTGATGATTTTATTAGCGCATGTCAAGTGGTTTAGGAAATCAGCGTTTCGAAAAAAAAGTCCTCAAAGTTTTCCTTCATGATCAAGGGGAGGCAAGACAGTTTTCACCACTTGACAATAGAAGGTACGATCTTAGCAACTTCTGCGATGTTCATTCAAGCTTTTAGCACCAGCAGTCTACGCATGACCAAGCAGTAACCAGGATGCCATGCACTGACCAATAAGATTGCTACCTTATTGCTAGGGGCGGAGTCTAGCTGCGGCGCTAAATCCAAATTTTCAGACACGTTTCTGTTCCGTTGAAAATCTTAAAATTAAAAAAAAAAAAGAAGCTAATTTCTTGCCTTTCCTTTGATCATTTAGCTTCGAAATTTCGGCAGATGATAGTCGAGACATGAGACTACCAAATTATGCCAAAAACAGAAATTTGATGGTTTTGACTGATCTTGATTATCTGACTTCAAACTAGATTTTCACGGCTCAGCAGTCAGCGATTTTAGGATCCTTTTGTTGTGGCGGGTCACACATTTCATCGAAATGGATCGCAATATGATTTTTACGTAATTACCACCATAAACCCTCAGATGATTCCAGTCATCATGGCTCAATGTCCAATTCAACAAAACATGTTTCTTTGACAGATAAAGCTTGTTAGATGTATGCACCTTGTGGTTTGCGAATCACGCAATTTTATTTGTTAAAGTGTATTTACCAGTTGAAGAAATTTTATTGCAAAAGAGTCAACTCAGTTCTTTTTAAGTTGCAATATTTTCAATCAAAACTGCATGAAAATAAAAAGGAAGAGAATGATAAAAGAAATTATGGTATAGTCTATAGATGTATGTTTTTATTGTAACTTCATGAATATTCCTTCTCATGTTACAAGTATGGTACTTAGCCCATTTGTGATGGAACTCTTCAATTATTCACTGACTGAATTATTCAACATGAATGTTGCGTGGATGAAGATTTTCAATGGTCATGAATAATAGTCGTAATCTTGGATCTCAAAAGGCCTTGTGATGACGCACTTGGCTATGGAGTTTTTGCATTATGTACCCATGTATTCTATATGCATGCATGCAAACAAAACAAATCCTCAGAAATGGACGGTAAACTTGAATTGATTTTGGCTCTTGTAATATCAGTGCATGTGTACCTCTTCTGCTGCTGACTGTTAATGCTGCCAACAGCTTGCATGCTTTCCTAAAACAACTGACATACTCAGGAATGGATTTGAAGTAGGTGATGAAAGTCTGATTTATGTCAGAGGGGGTCCTGTGATCTGAACTTCACAATAAACAGAGGTCGGAGGTCAAGAGCTGGTTAACTCATTCTGGAAGTACTCCAGCTTATCATTAATGGCATGTGCTGTTTTGGTTGTTTTTGTAAGGCATATCAAACTCGCAACAGCATTCTTAAAATGGCTATAAAAAAGATTATGGCTGCATTTATCATCTTTCCCCTGTTTGAAACGGCTTTCAAAAGCCATTTCCAAAGCCCTTTCCAAAGCCGTTTCCAAAGTCCTTTAGAAATGGCTTTCAAAATAGTTGTGTTTATCAAGTAATCGCGAACATGAAAACTGTCCTTGTCACTGCGCAGCTGCATTGCGCATTTGGGTTCGTAACCGCAGTACAAAGCCGTTTCAAAACAGCTTTGCATTTATCTCGCTTCAAAGGGCTTCTAGAAACGGGTTTCTAGAAGCCTGTTTCGGAACCCTGTTTCGGAAAGCACAAATTTGCAGTTTTCAAAAAGGCTTTCCGAACCCCATAATCAAAACAGCTTTCCGTTTATCATCTCGTAAAATTCCCTGAAAGCCGTTTGGAAAACCTGTTTCTGCCAAGAAAAAGAGTTGATAAATGCACCCTATGTGTGCATGGAAGGTGCAACCAAATGGATACTCGAAATACATGTACATTATAATGCTGGAGGTTGATGGTGTAGGCCTCTACTGGTATTTCCCCATGTAGGCTACCCCCCTCCCCCCCCCCCCAAAAAAAAAAGAGAAAGAAATAATAATACTAATAACAATAATGAAAGAATCATATCCATAACATTTGTAAAGCATATTATGTATGGTTTGATAGACTTGTTTCATAGCTTTATGATGTGATGTTGGGGTGTTGTTGGTTTTTTATTTTTTCCCTTTTCCTGCGGGACTCCACACATCGGCCCTAGAGGTTTACATTCCTCGAAAAGAGGGTTGTTCAGTGTAAATAGAGCAACCGAGTACAGGAGATCATAGAAAATTTCGAGTGAAGTGTGACAAATACCATGAGCAAATTAATGTAAAACGTAATATATTCGCGGCATGAATTTTTTCGCGAATTGGAGCCGACGGTCGTTTTTGCGGCATGAAATTTTCGCGAACTGCCACTGGCATTCAATGCATATAGTGTAGACAAGAACTTTTGCGTGCATTTTAATTTCGCGAATCTTTGCGCTCGCGAAATTCGCAAAATTAAAATGCACACGAACGTTCCTCGTTTTACAGTATGATCCCACAAATGGCTGTAAATCATCTGACATCATATCACATCCCTCGGCCACCTCAAAACACATACCCATCTCTGTCATGGGACTTTAATAGGCTGCATTTATCATCAACTTTCCTAGGTTTGAGACAGGTTTCAATACCCACAGTCAAAACATGTTTGCAGATGCCTTTTGGATTGCATTTCTCAAGGTGATGCATTAATCATATCTTTGTAAGCCAAGAAGGAGGCTTTGCCACTGTGCAGCTTCATTACGCAGTTTGACCCGAGGAGCGGTGGCACGGGCATATCCAAGCTACACATTTCAAAACGACTTTGCGTTTATCATCCCCACAGAAATTCGTTTCTCAGCTCTCATGTGTTTACGATCGCACTTTTTTCATTGTTTCAGAAAGGCATTTATCACCCCATCAAAACAGATTTGCATTTGTCAACTGCCCAAATCTCCCTGAAAATTGTTTAGAAACCTTAAGTGTACACCAGAAATGAGCTGATAAAGGACCCTTTGTGATCCCTGGCAGAGCATTCCCTGCATTCTCGTTATTACTAATCGAAAAGATTATTTGTTTACAATTTCTAATAATATCATAGGACTTATACTCTCTCTTTCTTTTTTCTAAAATTATATTTTGAGCTGAATCAATGAGACATTTCTTTGCAGAAAAAAAGAATGAATTATTCATGTTGTTATTATTCATGATTATTTTGAACATGTTCTAAATAAAAAGATCTGCTGTAGCGTATCTCTGTGAATCCCTTTGGAATAGCTGAATGAATACAAAGAATGTCAAACATGTCACGAACTATTCTAGTATAAGAAATGGATGTGAACATATCTTCAAATTTTCAATTTTATTGGGTATTTGATGGCTCAATGTGCTCTAGTGTGATGGAGCCATGACATGCAAAGCACAATCATTGAGAATGGTGTGATTGATCGACAAGCCTTGAAGTCTGTGGACATCCTGTACTACTAAACTAGGGTAGAAATGCAATACAGAATCAGGATTACAAATAGTTCTTTTTCCAGCCTGAAACTGCTCATTGCTTCATAGTGTACAAGTGACGCACAGGTCTGAGTGCATCAGTCAGAATTGTGTGCATAAGGTAATTATTGAATGCTTAACCCATGAGGCGAATTTGAGTGGGTTTAGGCTAAATTCCATAGTTACCGCATGCACATTATTCTGACTGATGCATGAAAAGACGTGCGTCATCTGTGTTTATAGAATGGGGACAATTTTCTTGCCATTTCAGTCATATTCCCCGAGAGCAAATTTACTGGATGCATTTCCTTTTGGCTTGCCATAAACGAAACCCCGAAAATAATACATCCAGTACTTCAAAACCATGCATCCAGTAATTATTGGATGCATGATTTTTCAGCCAATAGGCATCTCGTACTGAGTGCACGAACGTTTGTTACAAGTGTTCATACTCTTGCTATAAGTGCGCGATAACATGCTTACCACTGTGAGGCAGCATCTGGTCAATAGAAAATCCACACACAGTTCTCAACCAATGAGATCGCAGGATTCTATCACCCCGTTCTATAATGGCTATTGTAAAGGAATGTCCCATTTCTGCTCATCTCTGTACAGCATCTATCTTACCTGTCTCTCTGACTTCACCAGATCATCCATGCAAAACCAATCCATGCACGGACCTTGGTGTCTGCAGCCTCGATGGCCTCGAATATGTCTGCGACTGCAACGACTCCGCCATAAACACTGGGAAGACCTGCAGACGTGAGTTGAGAATTTAGACACAGGACCATCAGGATTCAAAACATATTTATTTATTTATAAGTAATTTACAATGAGATCATGATTATACTAATGAGAATATAATCATAATATTCTTGACACTGAAGGTATCACCACTGTTATTATTATCATTGTTTTGATTTTTATGATTACCGTTAATGTAGATACTTTTCATACGCAATATCGTTGTTGCTATTATTATCATTATGTATAATACAATATTTTAGCATAATACAATGTGAATATCTAAACACACTGTGTGTATCTGTACAGATTTCCTTGCCTTAAATTTTTGTGACTGACAGAAATCCAAATTCAGATGTTTTCTGTTTGAATCAGCAAATTTATGCATTCTTTTTTTTTCTGTGAATAGAAATAGGCTAAGGCCTACTAGCAAAAGCAAAGAATAAATGCCATCATGGGATATATGTTCTCAAACCATTAATTTCTAGCATGCAAGAATATAACACAGAGATGAATTTTGACACAGAGATGAAGCTCAGTTGCTCTTTGCTTCCCTTTGGTGAAAATGACGTCCCTGCAGCAAAATGATGAGTGTCTGTTATGGAATTCTTGGAAAGTTTGTATTTTGTAAGTCTGTATTATGAAGAGATATTTTGGTGCATGTTTCATTTTTCCCTTTTTTCCTTTTTGTAGTGGGGTGTGATGGCAGGGAGATTCCACTCATTAGTGATGAAATTTGTTCTGTGACAAATTTGTTTCCTGAATCTGTCTTTCTTTTCCCTCATTACCAGCCAATCCATGTCAACCAAACCCATGTGATCCGTACAGCACATGTGAAATCAATGAAGACACGTTCGAGCACACCTGCATGTGCCCAAATGGAGTCACTTGCATCAGTAAGTATTTCAATACATCGAGTCTGCAATAATTTTGCAGCAGAGAACACTCTGTCCCTCGGATAGGACATACATTGTAAGATGGAGGTCCCGAGTGAGAGAGTCACAGCTCATGCACGTAAAAGATCCCGCTTCATTTATTCATCGCAAAGAGCAGGGTGTTTAACCCGTTGAAGTGGTCCCACCTTGTACATCCAACTGGACCCCAAGGGAGACCAGCTATTGAAGCTGAATATGGGCTATCCAGCCATCTTCTCAGATGGAAAACAAACAAACAAACAAACAAACAAAAAGAACATCATTTTGTCCTTATCAAAATGGCAACCCCAAACTTTACATATTCCACATGTTAGAACTGGTTAAATTCAGTAAATCCACACAGAAACAGATCTTCTTCTTTTTTTTTTTAATCATTTCCAATTTGAGACAGAAGAATTAATCTTAATCTCCTGAACTGTATTGCCAACTTAAGAATCAATTATAACTGTAGCAATTTTGTGACTCTTGACTTCTGACTTTTGCAAGTGAAATAAACAGAAGTACCTGACCAAAATAGTGCTGAAAGGAAAAAAAAAAAGTTTGTATCGCCACCTTGTGAAGTACTTGCAATTAATGGTAAAATCATATTCTTTTTTTAATTCAGCTTTTTTTATTTCAATTGAACCAAACGCAATAAATGGTGCAATGTATACCGCCAAATGTAAAGAAGTACTGTATAAATGCGAATTAATGTATAATAGTACAGTTCGACCTCGATTATCCGGCCATGTCGGGAACGGCACTTATCCGGATAAGCGAATTGGCCGGATATGGGAGACACAATGTTAATGTATATACAGTAGCTGCTCTCCAAGCTGCCTTCCCAGTGCACTGGCAGCTAGGCAGGTAGTGTATCCCGCAACGGTGGTGTAATCTATGCTAGCCTGCACAAAATTGTAGTCCCTTTTTCACAAAAATATATCTTTATGTCTATACTTCACAAAGTATATCTTTATGTGAAAATCATACATGTTTTACCTCATTAGATATTGAGAAACCTATCATGCACATCTTATGAAATTAATAAAATAGATCCGTGAAATGAAGTCACTGTTTTTTCTCAATTTTTGGATGGAAAAAAAAAGTCCTTCACTGCTTGAACGCATCCGGATAATAGAGATTTCCGGATAAAAGGAGGCTGGATAATCGAGGTCAAACTGTATATTAAACACAAACAATGCATGTTTTGATATTTTGCAGAAATGACATTAAGTAAATAAAGCGATGGAAAATAGTGCTCCACTGAAAAGCGCAGCATGTAGACATGGATCCCTTGGTTAAACAATATGCATATAACATATCTCTTCAAAATGTATCTACGTTGAATAAAGATATTTGCTAGCTATTTATGATAAAAGCATATTGTCCGATTTTCCTCAAACTCTCACTGATGTGCTCTACTAACATTGCTGCATTCGCTCAACCCACTTGTCTATGAAGGTGAACTTGTCCTTAAAACAATATCACACAATTGCAAAAGCATCACCCTCTCCCCCCCCCCCCCCCCCAAAAAAAAAGAGAGAAACTTGACTTTATGGTTGAAAAGTTAGCAAGTCTGCACTGATATAGCAGTGTGCTTCAGACCTACAGATTTAGGGAGATTGATATCTAATCTCAATTTTTATTTTTTATTTTAGTTTTTATTTCATTTACTTCTATTTAATCGAAAATTAGGTCTCAGACATATGTGCCCATCAGCAAAGAAGCACTCAAGCACGCATGTCAGTCTGCGAACCTAGAACAGTAAAAGGTTAATCAACCATTATCTGATGAATGTGGGCCGATGAAGTACTCATGGGAATAGTTTGGCGAGAATGTTCCTCCTTCATGTTCGTTCCTCCATCCTGGAAAACAGATCACAGAATGTTTTTCTGTTCTGATGCCAATCTACACTGCAGTAAGCGCTGTTATATTTTTTCTTCTTCTTCTTATTTTCTGCTGCTGCAGTCGACAAGTGCGAAACCAGGGAATACCCGAAGAGCCCCTGCCTGACTATCGCTGAGTGTCGTACTGACATGAAGGAAAGCACGACTCACTACATTTGCGATTGTCCGGAGCAGTTCTCCCATGCAAACATCTCCGACATTTGCGCTGGTAAGAGTGCATGGGGTTAAAATAGATAAGTTATTTGGGTCACTGGGGTGGGAATCGTTATTTGGTAATTTTATATGAATTCTGGTAGTGCATCAACCCTCTCTTGGCAGTAAAGAGTGTAGATGATGGTTCCATTCAGACAATTATTTGATAGCCAAGGCAAAGGTTTTACATAGAGAAAAGTCAGTCTCCTCAACATTCATCCTCAAAAGTGAGATGAGTATGCAGTGAAAAAAAAATTTATTAAAGCTGTCTGTCAGAACATCACCTAATAAAAACAAACCAGTGTCTGTGTACTTTATTAACTGATGATTATGAAGAAAAAAAAAAACTTTTATTTGTTTTGCTTTGGGTGTGTGTGTGTGTGTGTGTGTGTAATCTGTACATTGTTTAAAGATAAGCAATAATTTCCTGTTTTCCACAAAAGTAGATTGGGGGCAGCACCATGAGACATATTCTTGATTTTTATTTACTGTAAATAACTCATTGAAGACGAGTCCCGAGTATTCTCAGCAGGTGTCTATTGGAAATGTGTGTTATTGCAATATCAGCCCGTCCTCAACGGGTTTAAATGCTCATACTAGCACAATAGTACTGTAGAACTGATGAGGGAGGTTTGATAGCCACATGACATCTCATTCATTTCTTGTCCCTCTTTGTGCACTGTCCCTCCATCAGATGACACCTGTAACAGTGACGAATGCAACGATCACGGCAGCTGCGCCTTCAGGCGAACGTTGGAAGGTGCCGAGTACAACTGCTCGTGCAAGCCGGGCTACGTCCGAGAGCCTGCTGATGGACAGTGCAAAAGTAATCCTGCTCTCTCTACTTCTTTTTCTTTTGGGAATGTTGTGTAACACATTGTGGGAGCCAGGCATTTTTGAATGTCCTACAGATGAATGAGGCTAAATAAATGCTTTTTCATCATCATCATCATGGCCGCAAATAGCAGGTGGGCCGGGCCACTTTTTTTTTGCACCATACAAAGGAATACATAAGGTGTCACCACTTTGCCCCCCCCCCCCCACATTTTTTTTTTATCCCCGAAAGTGCGTAAGTGGCTATAAAAAGAAATAGATAGAAACCCTAAAGTGTGGGTGTGGTAAGGCTTCGTTTAGGCTTCGTTTTTGCGCTGAAGACCTTTTTTTTTTTTTTTTTGCTTGTCAGCTTGTCAGCTGAAGAAATCTGGAAGTGGCACCAGATGTTGCACTGAAGGCCTTTTTTTTTTTTGGGGGGGGGGGGGGGGCTTGTTAAAAGTTAGCTCATGAAATCCAGAAGTGGGCACCTCCCACCCCTCCCCCACTTTTGAAAACGTGGCGCCGGCGGTGGTCATCATCATCATCATAATCATCATCCATTGTGGGGCATTTGCACTGCCTGGTGTTGGAGGCATCACTCTTTCTTGTGATTTCTTGTGTCGTCTGTTCCTAAGATGTGCCATCCCTCTTCCTCGAATCCCCAAATACCTGCACTCTTAGACGATAGAGCAAACTTAGTTCAAGGAAAGTGAACATTCAACACATTTGTGATAAACCTGTCATGTTAATATTTTGCCAGTTATATGAGACTGTCATCACACATTGTCAAGATATTGTACTTTAGACCTATTAGGAGAAACATGCATTATGACAGAGGCATACCAGTTGCCATAGCAACATTTCTAGGGTTTTTGTTTGTTTGTTTGTTTTTACTTCTCTTTATTTTGGGCATCATTCTGTATTATATACCTCATTTCTAGAATCCTCTCATCTGATTGGTTAAAAGGGGAGTCATGAAAATAACTGTGCCCTATTTTTGAGTTACTGTGACCGGGGCCCGGGCACAGTTAGTAAATAGGTTTTAGAGACAGTCGCGACCCCGTACACGTAAATCGCTCATATGTACATGTACGCACCAATGATACGACCGCCGCGCATTCAGTCAGCGTGCTGTAAAAGAGACTAGCGGACTGATTTGGAGACAATCGCAACCCCGTATGCGTAGTACACGTAACGTACACTGTACACATCACTGTACGCACCAGTGATACGACCGCCGCGCTGTCGATCAGCATTGATTACGAGTGCTGTAAAAGAGACTAGAATCTATATTTTCGGTATCTATATTTCGGAATCTATATTTTCGGTATATAAAACAAATAATAACTGCTTGACATTCGGGTCACAGTTAAAAGTATGGGCCCTCGGTGATGTGAAAACCGTAACCATGCCCTCAGCTTCGCTTCGGGCATAGTTACGGTTTTCACATCACCTTGGGCCCATAATTTTAACTGTGCCCTCATAAGCAGTCATTATTTGTATATTAGGTGACATTTCTCTCAGGAAACACATACTGAAATATCATTCATGCAAGTCATTAGCCAGACCACATGACCAAAGCATTTTGTTTGGATATGCTGGTACATGCTGTGTAGGATGATTGACCAATATTTCAATGGGATCTGTAAGATGTTCCCCAGTGGTATAGATTTCATCAAACTTTCATTAATCTCAGGCTTGCATTCCATTATTCTCTTTCAGATCATTGCTATCAGTGGGTGACATACATGTACTGTATATGCTGTATATTTAGCAAGTGTCATTTTTTTCGCAAATCGGGACTTTTTGACAATTTTGCGAGTGGTCAAATTCTTGATCGTGGAGTACTGTTCTGAATGGAGATATATATGCATATACATGTCACAGACATAAGGTGGGCTCAGAGTCAGTGTTTTTGCATCCCCTTAAATTCGTGAATAGCACCTGACTCGCAAAATTTGTAAAAATAACAATTTTGCACAGTATTCAGTGTATACAGTATTCCATTCTATAAGTAGTTTGTATCTTACTGTCTGTCTTTTCCTCCCTTCCTATCAACCTCACTCTTCTTCTTCTTCTCCTCCAGAAGACACACCTCAAGAGATGTACTTACTCATTGCCTGCGCCCTCATCGTCCTCGCTATCATCGTCGCCTTCAGCTACGCGATCAAGCGGATGCGCTCCAAGAGAAGTAATCATCCGCCGTACATCAACCAGGGTGAGCGTTCTGCTCTTTGATGCAGATGGATTTCTCTTTATGCACAGAAATGCCATCTCTTTTCCTCTCAAGCAAACATTGGACCAATACCAAATGCCATCTCTAAGACTAAACATGAATCCCAGAGGTCAACGGGGGGGGGGGGGGGGGGAGGGGGGGGGGGGGGAGGATCTAAATGAGAAAGGGCTGCAACCTCAAAAAAACTGAATGAATCACGCAGAAAAGCACTATTGATGTAGTCTCTCAGATCAAACAAACAAAATAGCACTGCTTTTGTGTTGCATATGGGTATGGCTTTGCATAAGTTTTGTATGCGGGGAAAGGAGTCACTTACATATAGAGCTTTGTTTGTGCATTAGTTTTTGTGTTTATTTATTTGCTTATTCTTTACTTTGTTAGCTTGCATGCTCGTAGTCTGTAATATCAAACTGTAGAAATTCTCAGCACTGGCTTTAATTTGATCCTGCTTGAAGGTATTAGGAGACATTATGAGTTTATTAAAATTGATTTGCCATTGCGATCTAATGATACTGAAAGGAATGGCTGTATTTTGATACTCCATATTGGCCTTTCAGTATTAAAACCAGTAATGTCTGTTTTTATACAAAGGCATGGTGTTTGTGCTGTTTCCAGGAATGAGACATTTGGTTGATTTTCAGTGGTTTCAGTTATTATTTGTTTGCATTAGTTTACATTTATTTACTAGTTTCAGTGACCCTCAAAAGCCAAAGTTTGAATCGTTAACAGACGAGCGTTTTGTTCATGATGTATGTACATGTATTAAAGTGATGATAGTACTTGGCTACAAGGGCAGTGGAGCTTGTTGTTATAGAAAGAGTCTAGCATAAGCACTACCCAATGCCATTGGCTGCACAAAACCGATTCTTCTCTTCAACCCTTTGTGTGCTTTAAGGTGGGGATGGGGTGGGATGGGTTACGGGAGCATCAAGTACTGTAATATGTACTGTGTACTGTATATTCGCGGCATGAATTTTTCCCAAATTGGAGCCGACGGCCTTTTTTGCGGCATGAAATTTTCGCGAACTTCCACTGGCATTCAATGCATATGGTGTAGACAAGAACTTTCGTGTGCATTTTAATTTCGCGAATCTTTGCTCTCACGAAATTCGCAAAATTAAAATGCATGGGAACATTCCTCGTTTTACAGTATCGCCTTTACAGGAGATCTTAACCTGATTTTCCTGTCTTCCATGTAAATGTGTTTTCCTGGCTGCTCGAAAGAAGACGCTCCACGCTGGGTTAATAGATGACTACCGTATGTATTTTGTTAATAATTGTGAGGACAGGCTTTGAGAATCCAATGCCAACTAGTATTAGCTTCAAATCCCATTTAATAGTAGTTATGGTGAGGAAACAGAATTTATGTAATAGGTCAAATTCTTCAGAGAAGCTGAGGAATGATGGTCTTCGTAGTCAAGTTTTCAAGAAATGAGAATCACCAAACTACTATTTCCCACCATCCTCTCTGAGAGCCAAATGAGGGCTCTGAAACTAGTCAGAATTGTTGTTGACAATGATGTGCCTCCTTGTTGTATACACCATAAACACCAAGGCATGCTTCAGAAATGCGGTTTGCAAGATATACCATATGTTCCCCAAAAAAATTACAATGGGAATCTCCACCATGATAACTTTTAAAATAGTGAATCAATCCAAATACAATTTCAGGGTATGAAACAATTAACTCATTGCCCACATCTTACAGAAAACCCCATTCGATTTGCTTCAGTGGTCAAAGAGAAAGGAAGAATTTTGTAGAGCATGTCAGGAATCTCTTCCCTCCAAGTTCTGTCTATTGTGTTTGCACATTGATAAGCAGTTCCAAGAGCATCCAAGTGCTTAACTTGGAAGAATCAGACTCATGGCATGCTTTACAACAATCCACATTTCTCTGTAACCAATAATCAATGCGAAAATCCGATTGTATTTTTTTTTGGTCATACTGTATTGTCGGTGTAGAGGAAGAGAAGCAGTCATGTCAGCATATTTGTCATTTTGCATGCTCTTGCAGACACTCCAAATTCTCCCGACCATGGGCATGGCAGGGAAGATGGTGAAGGTGGTATTACCTGAATTTGTCTTGTATCAAAATTCTCCTTCTTCCTTTGTTTTTTTTTTTTTGGTCAGATCTCGGCTCAGTCATTTTTGCATCTTCACTAGCTGGCTCACTTTTTCGTCTTCTGTCCCTGATTGATGTGTTCTCATTTTGTGATTGTGTCTGTGCTTTTCATTCATTTGCTCCTCCGTTAACAGCTTCTCCAGCATACTACATGTACATGCATGTCAAGCTTAATGATGGTGGCAGGTGTGCTCTTCAAGGAAAAATGTTCCGAAAATTTTCCTTAACCTTTATGCTGATTCACTGGATTGCTAAAGATTTTTATAGTGAAGCGAAAAATGTGATGATTCTGTTCAAGTGCATTTAGTCACATGTGCAGCCTTACAATTCCTACTGTATATCACTTTGTGATTTTAAATGAGTATTAAAAGTGATATGAAGAAAATGTACACAAAATTTTACAAATCTCCATTTGTTTGAGTGAGTAGTACACCTTTCCTTGGCCTCCATCTGAGATTTGTTAGAGCAAAAATAAAGCTCTTTGCTCTCTAGAAGAGCTAGGTCAAGTATGCTTTCCCATCATAGAAAATTGAACTTTTGAGAAATCACTTTAATCCCCCCCCCCTCCAATCGTTTTACTACTACGTGTACATGTATATCAAGAAATCCACAGGGGGGACCAAATGGAATTCCCCAAAACAAGTTCACAACCTTTTTATGGACATTGATTTTTCTTGAACTTTAACTGAATGTTTCACTGATCTCTTGCCAATCCCTGAATCTGCATGATACATGACATGTTTTAGGACAATGTCCCTTTAACAAAACAAGTTATAAAAATTTGCGACTTGCATTCTTTTATAGCCACTTCTGTGCTGTATACCTATTTGCTCACGTATCTCAAGTCGACTGATTCACCTGCTTAGGGAGAGAGAGGGAGAGAGAAAGAAAGGAAAAGAGAGAATGTGAATAAGATTGCTATATTTAGGTCCTTTATCTAATCACTAACTGATGGCCTTTATTGTCTGTAGACATTATTCTCGATCTTTCTTTTCTCCTTTTTTTTTTTAATGTGGTGCCAAATAGAGTCTGTGGAACTAAGCTAATGGTCCAGAAACTTGCATTAAATATCAAAGCACATAAAGAAGCTTAATATAGTGTAGCTTGATAATGTACAGTATATATATTTGTTTTGCCTGTGCAATTAAAGTGTATATGGGTATTGTGCCCCTGGGTGAATGTGTTCTGATACTGACCATGGGATATGATATCAAGTGTGATGACTGGTATATTTGCATTTTATATACGATGTATTAGTAAAGGCTGAGCACAAGTTATGCCTGAAGTGTGAAGTAAGACTCTAGATCATAAAATCGTAGCTGTTTGGTTACAAATTTTCAAAATGGTACAAATCAGTTGCTTGCTTTGAATATTATGGAAGAGGACACTTCTTGATAATTATCGGTATTATGTGTCTGGAAAGTAGAGAGAGATGATCTAAAATATCAAGCGGCATATGTTCCCCCGAGAGGAATCCCTGGAACTAATGTGTAATGTGCTTTACGATGCAGCCAAGTGAAGTATGCACAAAGTGAAAAGGGTTCAAACAAACTAGTTTGAAAAGACCATCATAATGTGCTTCATAAATCCAGCAATATGCAGTGTTCAAAACATTTTCAGACTTTAAAATTTTGACAGACAAAATCAAACTTTAGATTTGTAAACAAACATGTTTTTTTTTTAAGTATCACGAGAAGTGAACTTATCCTATTTTGTAGTTTTCTCCCTCAAAATCAGTGACTTAATCAGGGTGTTGTGCTGATGGGTGTCATGTGTGTTAGAATAGCAAGAATATATAGCTGTCGATTGTAGAAAATGGCATTGATGGCTCCTTTGAGTTCTTCCTCCTGCGCCTGATTATTTTGCATTCTGTCCTCTGGCAGTTTTAACCACTGTACATGCCATATATTTCGCGAGTCTAAATTTTCGCGAATCAGGAATTCCTGACGATTTCGCAAGTGGTTAAATTCGTGATCGAATAGAGTCCTGTACTGATTGGAGAAGTGTACACACGTACATCACATTCACATTGGAATCAGAGCCAATATTTTCATGTGTATGAATAGCACCTGACTCGCGAAATTTGTGAAAATAATAACCTCGCGAAATATTTGGCATATACAGCATTTGTATCTTCTTTCCATTCACATGCAACCAACGGTATCGCTGCTGATTGTCTCTTTGCCTGGTCGTAGCTTGCTCCACATGCAGATATGTGCAACTAACCATTCTCTTTCAATTCGAGCAAGAATACAGTTGTAGGTATAGCCCTGAGCTGTAGAAAAATATCTTCCATTTTCATAATGTCTACTCCAAGAAGAGACATGTATCTGGAAGTGATGTAGCTTTCTAGATGCCTCCATTCTCTGTGATCTGTCTGTGTCAGTCTCTGTATACATGTACCGGTATCTGTCTGTGCTGCATTATTTGTGTCATCACAATATATTAATGTACAACTACTCAGGGGTGACCCACTTATATTTTGGGGTCAGAGGTTAAAGGGTCAAGGTCCAAGGCAAGAACTTTGCAGTTTGATTGTAAGTAATTGATGAAATTCTCAAAAATTCCTAATAAAAAAACCTGTATTTAATAGCAGACTGACAAAATACTATTTTTGCATGTTTTGTTTTGTTGTTCAGCTCTTCCGATGGAAACAAAATCTGTGAAATTTTGTTATATTTTTGCAATGAACGTAACAGTATTCAGAGAAATTCTGTCAAATTTGCATTAACCCGTTGAGGACGAGTCCCGAGTATACTTGGGCAGGTATCTATGGGAAATGCGTGTTGTAGCAAAATCAGTCCGTCCTCAAGGGGTTAGAAAGTATCATCACGGATCTCTTCATCGAGAAAGTGGTCAACTTGAAATGCATCACAAGTCAAGGGTCAATGTTCAAGATCATATTTTATTAACACGTCTCCATGAAAAGTCCAGATTCATTTAAAGAAATCTTATCAGAAAAGATGAAACGAAAACTAACAGTAAATGACATGGAATACATTACAACTGTTTCAGGAAAGGCATTGAAACATGAGTACAAATGATGTTTATGCTCTCATGTCCTGAATTAAACTTGAATTTCGCTCCAAGTAATATGTGATTCAACTGAAAATATTCTGATTTTTATTGTTTCGTTCAGTTGATGTTCATTCATTCCCACAGACAGAATGGCTCATGTCGCACTTGTCACTTTCTCACCTTTTTTTTATGCCTCTGCCACAAAGTGGTGCCGGAGGCATTGTTTTCGGGTTGTCCGTCCTTCCGTCCGTCCGTAATGAATTTTGTGGACAGCGTAACTAAAAGACCTTTTGAGGTATCCCAATGGAACTTGGCATGTATGTGTATTAGGGGTTGAAGTTATTACGTTGTGCCTATCAACTTTTGAGTACACATGCTCAAGGTCAAAGGTCAAAAGGTCAAGTTCAAATGTTCAAAATTTCACTATTTCCCCATATCTATGCAATGCCTGAAGATATTTTCTTGAAACTTAGTGTATACATGTATAACCAAATTAAGATTCTCTGGTGAAACTTTTGGGTCATGAGGTCAAAGGTCAAAAGGTCAAGTAAAAATGTTAAAATTTCACTATTTTCTCCGTATCTTGGAAATGGTTCAAGGTATCTCCATGGAACATAGTATATGTATGCAAGTACTGACTGGCAGTGATTATCTAGGGAATTTTGGGTTCATGGGGTCAAAGGTCAAGGGCAACACTTCAAAAGTTTACTATTTCCCTCATATCTATGAAATTCCTGCAGAATTATTGTTTTTAACTTGGTATATATATATGCATGTAAAACCAAATAGAGATTCTCTGGGATTTTTTTTTTTTTTTAAACCAAAAAGGTCAAAAGGTCAAAGATCAAGTGAAGGTGCTGAACTTTACTTCTTCCTCCAAGTCTCGGAAGTGGCTCAAGTTATCTTGAAACTTAGTACATGTTTATGCGTGTTCTGCCTGACTGTGATTCTCTTTTGAATTTAAGGGTCAAAGGGCAAGAGTCAAAGGCCAGATGGAAATGGTAACAATTTACTGTTCAATACAGAAATTGCACTTTTTCTCCGTACCTTGAAAATTACTCAATGCATAAACTTGCGAAAGGGTCAAAGTCAAGTAAAAGTCCTAAAATCCCCAAATACATGCTCTCCCATTCATCCAATTAAACCTAGGTCAAGGAATGTGAACATTCAACACATTTGTGCCAAACATGTCATTTTGATATTTTGCCAATTTTGTGACAATGTAATCACACATTTTCCACATGTACTATAGACCTAGGACAATCATGCATTATGGCGGAGGCATACCAGTCACCATAGCGACATTTCTAGTTTTCTTTGTGATGTCATAGCTGTTCTAAATCATAGAAAGGTGCAAGATAACCCCCCCCCCCCCCCCCCCCCCCATCAAGCATTGTAGATCCTGTCTCCCATGTCTTTGCTATTATGTGATCATGAAGTGATGCTTGAGAAGCCATCTTTTTTTTTTTTCCCGTGGCGGAAGAAACTTTAAACACAGGAGATTTACCTGCCGACTTCACAGCAGCTTTCATTTCCCCCGCCAGCCTTGCATTGCAATAGAACTAACCAACAATATTTCAAGGACAAGAAAGCTATTGAGAGTATGGACTGATGCTTGCCTGGAAAGCCGGGATTGTATCGCATTGCCCTTTCTACGACTGCATTGAAGCAGAGGGTGCAGCATTGTCAACAGAAGTGGGTGGGTGGGGGGAGATTAGGGAGCTAAAATATTAATAGCATGGCATTTTATTAGGTCAACACTGCTAACCCTACTCCTGTTATTATCATACCGTCCATGTCCTCCATGTGAACTGAATGTGCTGGTGGGTTTGTGTGCATTATCTGCACTAGCTGTGCAAAATCAGTAAAAAACAAACAAACAAACAAACAAAAAGTTTATGTGCTTTGTCCGCAGTATTGTGTTAGTCACACTCCCTCCCAGCATAGAGTTGAGGGGGTATATAGCTATATGTATTGATTCTGGATGAATGGACACAGTGATGTATTAAAGATAAATGCTGGTTGATAGAAAGAAAGATGAAAACAGACAGGCATATGGATCATATTACAGTAATCATAGTGAATTATCATCACCATGATAAACTGATAAGAGTGCCAATCAATGATTTACTGATTGTGTTATTGATAAGTTTTATTTAATACACAATTTGCCCCATTTTAGTTCCAAAGCCCCATACAGAAACAGCGAAAAATCTTGTCACCAGATAAACTTACTTTTTGGGGAAAGAGCATACAGGAGATATTCAAAGATAATTTAACACTAGGTCCACTGAATTCACCATAGTAACATGTTTTAGAAAAAATGAATTTCAACACATTTTTTGTTGTTGAAATTCAGACAAAAATGTGATTAGCTTATCTTACTTTTGATATTTGAACAAACATTTTTTTTCAAAATTTTTCACACATGTACTTTTATCAGGGTTAAAGTGACTTTGGGTCACATTTTCTCTGAGTTGACTTTTCAATGTTCAGAATGGATACTAAATAGTGTGGAAAAAGAAAAAAACACATGTGTCTTAATACCTCGCTAACACAGAGAGAGAGAGCAAAAGAGAAGAAAAGCTATTCAAAGCTGTGCTGCAAACAGTAAAATCCAAAATAATGAGAAACTAAGTGGTTTTTCATGTGCTGCTGGTGGTTACTGAAAACTCATCAAGAATAGGCTCTACCGGTAGTCATCATTCAATTATTGCATTCGCCACATACGCCACATGTTTTGCAAATCATGACTCCTGAGACAATTTCATGAGTGGTTGAACTTTGCCATAAGAGAACTGCTGCTGCAAAATAAGAATAGTATTATCTGGTTTTTTCAGAAATTGTGCTGATAATTTCACAAAGATTGGTCAACTCTTGGACTTTAGAAAGTGACACCGCCTCCAAATTTATGACATACTGCGTGACAGTTTACTTTTAATACAACTATTAGATGGCCTCAACTTGCTATGATAGATGGGCAGACAATGAAAAGCGAGGTAATCTATCAAAATGTGACTCGAAATGAGGGAGAAAGAGATATCGAGATCACAATAGATGGGGGAGGGGGAAAAGAAAAGAAATGATTTATTAGGGGCACTTTGCTGCTCTTCACACTCAAGTCCTGTGACCGACTTCATATCCAACGTTTTCCCAGGGATCAGCAAATACTGACCAAGTATAAAGTTGCCTGGTTCCCTGTAAACAGAATGAACCATTTTGCCCTGGAACAAAAGTAGACTGTAGCCAATTTTAAAAGTCCAGCAGTTTTTATAATGACAACCCATTATACCTTTTTGGTTCGCACATCTTGTAGAAATTTCCAGATATCCCAGCTAAGCAGAACTTGTTGTCAGTATTTGATTGAGGTGATGTATGAATGATTTCTTGCTCAGAACTTTATCCCATGTGAATGGTACCTTCTGAAATTTTTTTAATGATAATTTTAAATCACTGTTGTCGATTATTTGTGCCATCTACAATTCTTTTTCCTTTACAGTGCAATCTATATAATCATCACACACATCAAAAGACAAACTCATTAAAACACAAAGTGCTTTGTAGGGTTTGGAAATAATTCTGAGAATTTGATGAAAGCAAGCATACAGTGTCAAATATGTATTTAGCAGCTACACAAAACTCTGTAATTATTAAATCAAGAATGAAACTTGCCATCATTCTGATAATCCTAATATGACTCGATTATCACTAAATTAGTTGCAGTATCATTTTCTGTGTTTATCCTTGTGATATGTAGCAATATCGCCCCATTATAACGATTATCATTATCAAAACTCCAAACTGTGGTGCATCGATGATGTAAATATTTGATGTTTCATTTTTCTGTTGATCCTAACTGTAAAACCCTGAGATCTTTCTCTTACTTACTTTGACAGTAAGGAATTTGTCATATATTGTATGCCACTGACAATATCTTGATATATGCCTCAGGCAGTGAAAGAGAGAGAGAGAGATGCTAGCTACATGAAATCAAATCAAAATAGTTCATGGAATTCTGATGGATATTAGAGTAGAACATTTTACCGCTGAAAAGTAATATAAAAAAACAGCAACGCACAAACAAACCTAATATACAAATGGTATGTAACTGAACTCATATGTGTTGTATATATCATGCAGTCAGGTGCATAGAAAAATACATTCTGTGATTTTTTTTTTTATTTCTGAAGAAAAAAAAGCTATCTACATATTGTTAATGATAGCAATAATAATAATAATAATAATAATAATAATAATAATAATAATAATAATAATAATTATTATTATTATTATTATTGTTATTATTATTATTATTATTAATATTATTATTATTGTTGTTATTATTATTATTATTGTTATTATTATTATTATTATTATTATTATTATTATTGTTATTATTATTATTATTATTAATAATATTATTATTATTATTGTTATTATTATTATTATTGTTATTATTATTATTATTATTATTATTATTATTATTATTATTATTATTATTATTATAATAAACTGTAAAACAATGATAAAACACTTAATGTTATATTTATATTATATATATAAAAAAGTTCCACTGGTAACAACTCTAAGCTCTAATTCAACAGATAATATAGATATGTCATATAAATAACATGAGTTGACTGATAATTGTGAAATTTCACCATTGCACCAAATTATGATCTATGACACAAACATGATATATATCCTTGCCAAGATAGGAAACATTTAATGATTCTTGAAAAAAGAAAATAATAACTTTTAATTCCACAGATTTGCTTCTCCGTTGCAAATTTATGTGACCATAAGATCATCCTATGCAGGCCCCAGTGTGCTAAATATTATGCTTGCAAAATATTGTATATGAATATAAAGTAGGACTCCGAGCTACAGTGTACACTGTACTTCCTGGGCACCTAGAAATAAAATTCATGACTTTTTGGTTCTTGTTCTTCGGATGTGGGTCAATCCACGTCAAATCATGCAATTTTCAGAAAAGTTGTCACCCGACCCCCTCCGATTTTCTTTAAAATCGCACCAAATGTTCCCCAGAGTGTCTGACGGAAAATCCCAAAATATTTTGCCCCAAGGTCAATTGGTTGCTAAGATACAGCCTCACATAGCAACCAATGCGCATTCCAAAATATTAGTTAAAAGAAAATTAGGCATTTTTGATTGACTGTTTTAGTATGGATATTTATGCAGAAGTGTTCATTATCTGGAAATTGAGAGAACTTTATAGTCTTTGCAAGAAAAACTGACTGTGACGCGAAATTGACTTTTCGTTAACGTGCACGGGGTCACCGAAAATGGTGTTAAATGTTAATTTCGAAAATTTCAATGTATATTTAGAGGCTAATATCTTCCACATTTCATCACCTTAGGTTCCAAAATATTATGCTGTTGAAGGCCTTGACTTGCTCAGTAATTTTGAAAAAAATCAGCGGATTCGTGCCCACCGTTTTTACGGAGAGCGCCCTCAAAGTTGACAAAAATGAAAAATGTGCCAAATTCAAGGTCACGGATCACCCTTCGTCCCACCTAGGAATGGCATCAATTTTTGTGTATTGATAGACATTTACCTATATTATCTTGGGTTACCAAAGAAATTTTGCTACCGAAATGTTCAATGGCAAATTTACCCCACTGAAAATGGTCGTAAACGACCAAATTCCCATGTAATATCACATATTGGGTTTAGAGGACATTTCAAATGTCCCCGCTTTCAAGATGAAAAGCCCTAGCCCTGTGATATTTGCTGTAGGGGTAGTCTGTTATACATATCTTAGTAATATATACCACGAAACACTTTTATTACATAATAACGACCTTGAAATTTAATCCAAAAATTTGATAAAAACAATAAATCACTCCATTTTCCTCAATGCAATGCATATTATGTGTTTTGAAAGACTTTTCACAGAACAATATTTCAAGAATTATGAAAGCTGACAGCCTAACCATATTAAGGTTCTAAACTATTTATGTTCTTCTTTCAGATTAAATGTTAATGTGATCATGAATTTTATACCCTTGACCTTGAAGAGCTTCTAAAAATAGCTGTAAATTTGTCAAATACAAATTACACACACGATAGGTATTTTATGGCATAACATACTAGTGATTCTTTCACAAACACAAAAAAGTTTTATGGTGTAAGTCATATACTGGAATTAATCTATACGTGCTTGCAAGATATGTTACAATTAATCACTTTGTTCTGACAATGACCCTCAAGTTATGACCTTCAAAATCATGAGAAATGCCTATTCCTTCCCATAAAGACCTGTATTTAAGTATGTATAATAGACATTGCGCCCAACACAATAATAAGATTCTTATTCTAGCCTGTGAAACGCACATTAAAAGCACTTTGAGTCTTCTTTTTGGGGGTATTTGTTCTGTAACTTATGACAATTCCATAATCACTTCAATTCTTATGTATTTTCTTGTTTTGGAATTTGTTATGTATTTCTTTGTTTTTATTTCTTACAGCATTTGTGTGTTTTTTTTTTTTATTGGAAATTGTCACAGCCAACTTTTTCTACCATAATTAGAATAGAATTAATCAATCAAAGTGATAGATAGTAAAAAATGGTCAAGTTCTTATGAGTTTCATCACAAAGCACTGTTTTCCATAGGAAATGTACACATAATCACAAAGTATTACTGTCCCTTTTTTTTATTGAAATTGAGGGTCATTTTCAGAACAAAGTAATTAATTGTAACATATCTTGCAAGCACATATAGATTAATTCCAGTATATAACATTTACACTATAAAAAGCTTTTGTGTTTGTGGAAGAATCACAAGGATAATCATGCCATAAAACACCTGTCGTGTGTGTAATTTTGTATGTAACAAATTTACAGCTATTTTTAGAAGCACTTCAAGGTCAAAGGTATAACATTCATGATCAAATTGACACTAAATCTGAAAGAAGAACACAAATAGTTTAGAACCTTAATATGGCAGGCTGTCAGCTTTCATAATTCTTGAAATATAGCTCTGTGAAAAGTCTTTCAAAACACATATTACATGCAGTTCAATGAGGAAAATGGAGCGATTTATTGTTTTTATCAAATTTGTGGATTAAATTTCAAGGTCATTATTATGTAGTAAAATGTTTTGTGGTATATATTACTAAAATATGTATAACAGACTACCCCTACTGCAAATATCACAGGGCTAGGGCTTTTCATCTTGAAAGCGGGGACATTTGAAATGTCCTCTAAACCCAATATGTGATATTAAATGGAAATTAATTGGTCGTTTACGACCATTTTCAGTGGTGTAAATTTGCCATTGAACATTTCGGTAGCAAAATTTCTTTGATAACCCAAGATAATATAGGTAAATGTCTATCAATACACAAAAATTGATGCCATTCCTAGGTGGGACGAAGGGTGATCCGTGACCTTGAATTTGGCACATTTTTCATTTTTGTCAACTTTGAGGGCGCTCTTCGTAAAGACGGTGGGTAAAAATCCGCTGATTTTTTTCAAAATTACTGAGCAAGTCAAAGCCTTCAAGAGCATGATATTTTGGAACCTAAGGTGATGAAATGTGGAAGATATTAGCCTCTAAATATGCTTTAAAATTTTCGAAATTAGCATTTAACACCATTTTCGGTGACCTCGTGCACGTTAACGAAAAGTCAATTTCACGTCACAGTCAGTTTTTCTTGCAAAGACCATAAAGTTCTCTCAATTTCCAGATAATTAAGACTTTTGCATAAATATCCATGCTACCACAATCAATCAAAAATGCCTAATTTTCTTTTAACTAATTTTTTGGAATGTGCATCGGTTGCTATGTGAGGCTGTATCCTAGCAACCAATTGACCTTGGGGCAAAATATTTTGGGATTTTCCGTCAGACACTTTGGGGAACATTTGGTGCGATTTTAAAGAAAATCGGAGGGGGTCGGGTGACAAGCACTGGATGATTTGACATGGATTGACCCATGTAAGAGACATGGTATCACCAAATTGATCCTAATGGAAACACAGCAGCATGAATTGCTGTAATAGAAATATAATATTAAGTGTTTTATCATTGTTTTACAGTGTATTATTATTATTATTATTATTATTATTATTATTATTATTATTATTATTATTATTATTATTATTATTATCATCATTATTGTTGTTGTTGTTGGTGTTGTTGTTGTTGTTGTTGTTGTTGTTGTTATTGTTATTATTATTATTATTATCATTGATCACTGTCATCATTCCTTTTAGGACTTGTAGGAACATATAAAGAATCCTTAGTTACATTTAATGCAGAGTTACTTGTATGACAACAGTGATTTATACCAGGAAAACGTGAAATGAATATTCATCATATGAAAAAGAGGTAAAAGACGGAAGGAGGAATTATGGTTCTCAATTTGCTGACACCGCCACTTCGCACATTGTGCGTAGAAAAGAGGCACAATCATGGTATTTCCAAAGAATAATCTCTTTGTATTTTCCTGTATATTCATAATATGTTTATGTGTGTGTATACATGTGTTTGTGTGTGTTTTCATCCATTGTCTAATTATGCAGACTAGAAGGGAAATTAACATAAATGTAAAGTAGCTACATGCTTGCCTGTGTTTGTACTGTGTTCGCAGATCAGAAATGTAGCAGTATTTGTTCAGTGTGCAAAATTCTTTTATACATGTACCATTTCTGAACATGGGGGCAAATGATGCATACACATGAGCATTACCAGTGCTGTGGCAGCTATCGCTAATATCCTATCAAAGAGAAGTAGCATCCATAGTACTAAATGCTGTTTTGTTACGTGAAGATCTTGAATATCTGGTTCTGGAGTTCGAATTTGTGAAAACAGGCCGTGGTGATTATGGAGGATCTCAGAAAAGAATGGCATAATTGTAGCCGTGAATACCAATTCAAAAAGTTTGCTTTCCACTTCACAGCACGATGTTTAAGTTGTGTGATCACCTGGTCTTTCATGCACAAACTGGACATTTATAAAAGTCTTGAGTGTTCGTATAAAAGGAATAAACACTCTAGGAGTCCTTTTATCTCTCATCTCTGGGTACATACTATGAAGACGTCTAATAATAATGCTTTGAATTGACATATTCCTTGTAAATGTATACTCATGTGCACCGTTGACTGCCTCTGTAGCTACAGAACCTATTCTTGATTTGATAAATATGTTAATGTGCTAGCTTGCATTCTTACAATTTCTGTGGTAGGCTATTGAAAATATGTCTTGTACATCATTTGAAAGCTTGGATGTCCCATGAATTTAGAAATGCTGAAATTTGGAACTTGATGATAGGCAACTGAATCAGGCTTTTGGGGTGATGGGGACACAGGTAGTTTGCCAGATACCAAGAACCATGTTATGAGGAAAGTTTTACAAACTTTGGAACGCTTGTAAAAGAGAGCTAAATCCATTCGACTGACACCATCTTTGTTTTCAGTGCCCTAAATACTTGGTCCAAGTTTATATATCTGTTGTTGTTTTTTTTTTTCCTTTGCAATCCCAGACCCGGAACCATCCTACCAACCTGTGCACCCAGATGAGAAGCGAGTGCTCATCATCAGCACCGAAGAGTCGGAGGAGCACAAGGATGTCGTCCAGAAGTTTGCGGCGTTCGTCAGGGAGCACGTCGGTGTGGTTCCCATCCTCCCCTCCCAGCACAAGATGGAGATCCAGAAGTCTGACCTGGAGACGTGGCTGAGCAGTCAGAACCAGCACGCCTTCAAGGTGGTCTTCATCTGCTCGCGGGGGACGCGCGAGTGGTGGAACGCGGCCAAGTCGGGCTGCAACTCGCTGGTGGGCGCCTCCATCTTTGGCGACCCCTTCCAGAAGATGGTGACGATCACGAAGAAAGAGCGAGAAACCATCGGCGTGAAAGGCAAATTCCTCACAGCGTACTTTGAGGATTACGCCACGTGGGAGGACATTCCAGAGTTCCTGAACGACCGCCCGTGCTACAATCTCATGCGTGATCTGGGTGAGCTCAGCTTCGCTCTGCTCAACACAGAGAAAGACACTCCAACGTCCAAGCGTCGCATGCCTGAAGTTGACAACTATGACTTGCAGCCAGAAGGGAAGGCGCTTGTGCAAGCTATCGCGAAGGTAGCATCTCTCAATAGAAGAACCTTTCAACCGACACACCCTCCACGGGACATGCCAGTGACCAGCAGGCAGCCCATGGAACTCTTTGATCATCAGAACCCTCTGGATCCCCACGAAGTGGTCCCACTGGATCTGATGGAGATTCCATGCCACGATCCGGGAATGGAGTCCATCCGCGGGATTTTCTCCTCGACAGTTGCGGAGGTTGGGGACAAGCACAATGCTGGGGCCAGTGATGAGAACATGGACTCAGGCTTCGAGACCTTGCCGTCACCGTCACAGAATGGCAGCGCCTCAATCGTCTGACAGTGCAATGACCTCATGCCGACACTTCCACCTTAGCACACAAAAAACTCAATTATTAGAGAGATGTATGCTTGTCCATGAAGAGGTATCACAAATTTAGCCGTGTGGTGTAATATTGTCACTTCTGATGTCATGATATTTTTGGAAAATACATGAAAAAAAAAAATGAACGGAATCGTGCTATAGTATATTAAAAGATTGAAAAGTTCTGATTTGAGTGGAAGGAAAAAAACAAACAACAACACACATTTGTCCTTGCCTGCCTTGTGACAGCAGGTTTCTACCTCGAGACAACGTTCAGTGTATATTTCCTGCCACATCAGACTGAGGAACATAACAAAACGAAAGGGGAATGTGTGTGATTTGCTGCTACAGTTGGAAATACTTCGGAGATGACGTCACAGCAAGCTCTAAAGTGTTGTATGCCATGAGCCTTAAAAAAAAAGAGATAAAGACGAAAAAGGTCGGATTATTCTTGAAAATTTGTCTTCTGCTGCACATGAGGTATTTCTATAAGTTTCATTGTTTTTGATGTTGCAAGATGTCCCCTGCAGTGCTGCTCTGTCTGCCAAGGTAGACCTGCAGAATGAGTATATCTGGTCATAGAAATGTAAATTCTGACCGAAAAAGAGTTCAGCTTGAGCACACTCTTTTGACGTAAACTCAACTAAAAAAACAGAGCGGTAAAACTGTAAGAATGTACTGCAGGGGAAGTTTCATGTTGTTAGGCTTCACCATTTGATCAGTACCCCTCCGTGAATGTAGGCAGGACTGGGCACCTTTATTTGGGTGACATTGTGTGGAACTAGAGCAGCGACTCGACAAACAAACATTGTCGGGCCAGAATGATGTATGCATGATTGATCCCGTCCAATGACGATTTGGGTTATCCAGGCCCGGCCCAAGCAGATGCTGCAACCTTGACCACTATGCCATGCGAAGCTAGGAGGGGGTCGCCATTTCTACCAGGGTGTAGATGTTCGCCAAACAACTCAGTTTTGGAGAGTGCCACTGTACGCACACCTATATTCCCTCCATGAAAAGTGGTTCCAAGTACCTGTACATAGTCTGTGTACGTACATGTCTCGTATGATGGATGTAGATATTGGTAAGGCAAACATTCATGATGCGTAATGTGTCAATGCACTCACTAGACATTGGGCAAAATCCCTCCACAGAGGTTAATAGATTTAGCTACTAAATGTAATTTTCTACCATAACTTCAGCGAAGAGAATTTGATAGAAATGTAATTTGGTACGAAGGATACAAATATAGGAGAAATACTTCTATTTGTACATAGGGGGTGAGAGCTCATGAATTTCATCATAATACATGTATGAAAATGAAGGGCCCAGCCATTGAATTATTGAATGATATTGAAATGTCTCTGAAATTTTTTTTGATGTGATGTAAATCAAAGGTGTGTCACACCATCGAAATTGGATATCTTGCCAGCAAAACAGTTGAAAAACACCCCTGTTTGTCCTGTGATATGATCACACTAAAATTATGATGTACACGTATTGCGGCCCCAGAGAGGGGCATTCTTGAAATTATCTCAGTGAATGGCAACCACTGAAAAAAATTTCCCCCTTTGCCGAGACATTGTTATGCATTGATGTTGCTACTTTAAACCGTGATCTTTCCTGAGATGGCGATGTGTCTATCAGAGTTACGCTTTGCTGTTTCCTTAGCGTGTACGACGTACCTTGTGTAATTTCAATTAATTAGTCGTGTGAATGATTATGGGAGCCTCAGAGGTGTGTATGTTAAATGTTTGATTGTGACTCAAGTATATTTCTTTGTGTTGTTGTTTTTGTTGGTTTTTTTTTTTCCAAATTTGTTATTGGGGAAAGAGAATTTTAGAAATTAGATGAGCCGTGTCAGATGTCAAGGAAATCAAAGGATTATTGCAGAAAATGCTGCAGAAAGGTCTCATTTATATGCAATATTTTAAGTGCAGCAAAGAGAGACTCAATTAAATCTGAACACTTTTGATCTGTTCTACATAAGTAGAAAATCTTTACTCATGCAAAAACACTTTAGTATGTATATATTTATGAGTACACGTTGTATGTATCCACACATATCTAGTCCCCAAAAGCTGGATTT
Source organism: Diadema setosum (assembly GCA_033980235.1). Lineage (NCBI taxonomy): Eukaryota > Metazoa > Echinodermata > Echinoidea > Diadematoida > Diadematidae > Diadema > Diadema setosum. The sequence goes on from CM067060.1 coordinate 31,737,908, forward strand.
CATGTCATGTCTCAACATCCTGGGTTTTGTCCCAGGAAATACATGTTACTGTATATAATGATGTAGAGATTCTGTAGTTATTCTCAATCAAGTCACTGCAGAAGGTGTGATTGAAGAAATCAAATTTTAAATATAGCAGGAACTGATCACTCTTTGTATCCTACACTCAGGAGCCATGGAACTATGATTTTTTTAGGGTTCTATTAAAGGGGGGGGGGGGGGGGAAGGGAGCATTGCCTTCCGACCCCATCTTAAGCACTACCCCTATCACTTTGCCCCCCCCCCCCCCCCCCCAAAAAAAAAAAAAAAAAATTCCATGGCCCCCGATGCTAATAAAAGGGAAAAACAATTGTGTATTTAAAGATTGTTGCTACACCATTGACTGTGGGGCAGAATGTAGTGCATTTGTCTTTGTGAGGTGTATTGTATTCATGACAAATCTGCAGTATTCGTCCAAGCACTAATTCCCTCCAGTTTGTGCAGAACTGTTCAGAATGTATGATGGAACAGGCATCGGCCAATGAGACAGTGTATATGACAGTACAGGCAAGGTTTAATCACAGTACTTCATACGTCGCCTTTCAAGTTCATGATGCATTGTTCTTTTTCACTGTGGTTCTAAGATACCTGTGTATCTCTAAGAAATGATAAAAAAAAACAACAACAAAAGAAACAACCACATAGAGTTTAAATTAGTTAATTCAACCCAATTACACTACCATGCCTCTGCAAAATTGGAGTTGACAGTGTGGCATGTGGAGCCAAACATTTTCATCAGTGATGAAATTTCTGATAGCAGCTTGGATGACCTGCCATAGCTGTCTGTCAGTAATCATCAGTCAAGTAGTAATTCAACTCTCTTTGATTCTTCCTGGATGTGCTCAAATTTGTTTATAATCTGTTGCTGTCATATTTTTTTTAAAACTTCAAAATAAAAATACACAGAAACATACACCCACCCATCCGTCAGTTTTATGCAGTATTAGTAAGCCTTGAGTATTCTCGTTCAGCTGAAAAGATTATAAGCTGCAATGAGAATCCTCAAATTGGCAGCAGTAGATGAGATAGATGGTCTTCCATTCTTATGATGAATGACAGGAATCATTGCAAAGTTCATAATTGCCATCAAATTTCTGTTCCACCTGCTCCAGGGGACATCTGTACCGCATTACACGTACATAGCAGTGTCACCAACGTCATATTCAACAAGCTGAAGTTTTGCTTCCTTGTAGGCCTGTAGAAAGTTTGTTGTGAGTATAGTTGCAACCCTGGGGCTGTAATAATCTATTAAGCAATGTGGGCCAGTGGTGACCATGACGATCACTTCTTGAACAGACTCTGTTGTCTTTTCTCTGGTCTGAAGGGTATGCAAATCTTTGGGTAACTGTTCTGGTTTCAGTGTGTTTTGATGAAGCAGATGGTTTCAGTAGCTTGATATTATTAAAGGTTGCACTCTTTGTATGACTCTATGCTCAGTTCCTTTTATAGTCCATCATGCATATGTATTCCTCCCTTGGAATTGCCCAAAGTATTAACATGTAATGAGAACACACTAGCTGCATGTTTTTGTGGGTTTTTTTTATGCCTCCGCCACGAAGTGGTGCAGGAGGCATTATTTGGTTATGTTGTTTGTTTATTTGTTTGTTTGTTTGTTTTTTTTTTTTTGGGGGGGGGGGTATGATTTGAACGAATGCACAGTCACAGAAGATATGTTCTGCCCTTGATGTGCAGAATGACATAATCCCTTTAGATACACTGTACCATTCCTCATTGCTACAGAGATGCCAACCAGTACGATTTTATTACATTGTATTTCATAGAATAATACGATATTGCCTCTTGAAAGTATGACGTTTCGTCTTCTAGATAAAAAATTGAAGCTAACATAAGCTGCAGAAAACTGCGGAAAACCGCATCATCTTATAGAAAGATGTTAGTTCTACTGAATTCTTGCAACCCCTTCAAAAATGTTGAACAATTAGCCTAAATGGGTGGGAAAATATGCAAATGCTTTACAATTTTCTCATCAATGTTGATGAAAAAGCAACATTTTACTTGGCATGCAAGTTCTTACCAGGGATACATTTTTTTTTTTTTTCTGACATATCACTGGCTCAGGGCCAACGACCTAGCGGTGGTGTCGAGATTTCATGAAAATCTGATTTTCCCCTCCAAAATTTGATTTGTTTTTTTAAAGGATATTCCATCTGTTTTTGTGTTGTTGTTGGTTTTTGGGGGTTTTTTGGTTTGTTTTTTTGACAGGAAGTTGGCATCTCGATCTGATACTGTCAGGTAGAATGTTTTATCCATGTTTTCCTGCTATTGGATCCACCCAGTTTCTATGTATATATGAATCTACTTCTCCACCCCTCAAGCTGCCCCCCCCCCCCCCCATGAATCATGGGATGGAGGATTTGATTGACCAACTGACTTAAACTTGTGTGCGTATCTGTAGTGCTGTATGTCTGTCTCTTAATAGTCGAGTCGGTCGGTCAGTTTGGATGCGAAGATGATGGGTAATTTAGGAATCCTGACATTATAAAGAAAGTGCATTCTCTGGGGTGATAAAAAGGTAATTCTACAAGTCATGTATATCTGTACAGTGTTGTATGAAATCTCATGCCCAATAATACCCAAGGCCAGTAGTACTGTAAATGATGTATATACATGTATGAAAGTCTTGTCAGGTATTGAATCAAGAAAAAAGTTGTGATTTGAGATATCGGCAGCAATTATGTGGTTGGGTGTTTGTGTGTTCATGTCTAGTGAATAATTTACAAAGTCTCATTCCTTTGTTTCTGTTGTGATGTGAGGATGTCGACTGAATACTTTATGACGCACTTGTTGTAGAAGATATTTGTGTGTATTTTTATGGGACCATTCAGACTAAAAAGTTGTTTGTTATTTCATGCAGTGGTGGGTGCATTGTTACACGTGTATGCCTTGTTTTCAGTCATTTGCATTGCATTCAACACGACTATTGTAGAGTGTTTATTACATATCGACATTCTTTATTTTTTCACTTACGAAATGGGGAATGATGAGTGTTCTCTGATGATAGAAAGTTTATATTTTTCTCGTTTATTTCATTATTTTTCTCGTTTATTTCATTATTTTTGATCTCCCTCCGTGGATTTGATGCAACTCCTTGAGACAGTACTAAATGTGCCTACTTTTGAAAAGTAGACACAGAGGGGCATTTGCCCTGTGGTAGCTGATGCAGGCAGCACCTCCTTCTCAGCACTCGTGTGTTATGATGCACACAAGGATTTAGTGATCTAAAGAGTAATATTTTTATTAATAAAATCAACCCAGAGTGCATCTAGGGAAACAAGTTCCCACAGTATTTCTTTTGTGTGTGCTCGCAGAAAGCTGCGAGCGGCATTTTGTGCAATTAACAGAGGCGCAATTTGCAGTAATTGGTACCTACTGGATTTCCAGATGGCGGCGCAACCACAAGATGTGTGCAGATGCGTGGATATGTCGTTGGTACTTGATACACGATGCACGGAGCATATTTCCAGATGTGTTAAAAGAAGTACACACCACCTGCTAAATACGTGTCAGCATATCTGCAAGGGAACACTTTGAGAATCTAACGTTAATGTCACATTCCATATTGTCCCAATCACTTTAGCATGTGTTGAGCCGTGTATATGAGTTTCCAAATTCTCACTAATCAGGACCCCACGACAATTGCAGGAGTGGTTGAATATGCAATTGTGGATTACAGGAATGAACGGGGGAGGGTATGCATGCAAGTTTCATTCATGTCAGGATCTGACTTAATATTTTAGCTTGTTGTTAAAATGGCGGTTAGCACACAACTCTTTAAATTCACAAAGTAAATTGCATATACAGTGATCATCCATCAAATACATGTATACTGCCATCATCCTTCAAAGATGTGAACAAAATGCTGCATAGCAGTGAAGAAAAAATGTAATGGCAATGTGATTCTCCGGGCCAAGAGAATAGAAACATTTTTGTGTTTTTCCACCGTAAGAATTTCTCTTTTCAATCCCATCAAGTTTTCTGAAATGTACATTTAGTCTTTATTTCATAATAATTTTGTAGCTTACTTATTACTGCAGTAGCATGTTCCAAGTTGCTGGAGTCGTTCAACTTCATCGAAGTTTGGCTGTTGTGATGGATGATCCGAGAGGGGCTATAGAGGCAATTATGGATTTTTTGCCTGTGCCCCTGTGGTTTCAGTGGAGCCTTTGCTTTTTGTTTTATTCACCCCGAAGCGACCATATGCATCATGTATTCCACAGCTTGGTACCTTTTTAGACAAAATCAAGTGACTCAGGGATCACCGGTGTGATGGCTCAGGTTGAGAGGAGGAAATGTGGTCATGGGATAACGGGAAGCCTACTGGAAGTTTATGTTAACCAGTTGAAGACTAGTCCCGAGTTGACCCGGGCAGGTGTCTATTTGGGAAATATGCATTGTAGCAAAATCAGCCTGTCCTCAGCGAATTAAGAATAGCATAAAATCAAACCAGCCAAACAGAATGAAGTTTGTTAAACTTGCTTTTGATACAATAAGAAATTCTTAGGTTGTTTAAGTTTTGCAGTAAAAAAGGGGGGAAAAAAAAGGTTGTTTGGGGCAGCCTCATGTGCAAAATTACTGCAGATGTAACAATGATAACAATATCGTCACGATCTTCCCGTAGAGTTGTTCATAAAAAATGATATGACGATATGGTATAGGTTGGCAATCTAGCAACAACAACTCCATTTCCTTTAGAACTGACTGTTGTGATAATTCATTACAAATTTGTAATTAACAATCTAGTGGGGTTTTTTTTTTGTGTGTGTATGCCATTTTCAAAAAAGGGGCTTTAGTGAGGGTTTGTGTTCAACTTTATGGGAAACTTATGAGGTGTGACGACATCGTCACCTCTGCTGATTTGCATATAAGTATGTAATCGTTACCAACATTAATGAATTAATGATTTGTGTAAATGTGTGAAATGTACACATTTGGTATTTTCTGTACAACTGTCGTTTGTATCTTGGGAAATTGCACTTTTATCCTCCTGTTTGTTTGATTTTATTGTGGTTTGATAGTTAAGTCTTGTCTGTTTGATTTTACTAAATATTATTCTCGGAGCCATTTTGAACTTGCAGCACAAAGTTTGACTCCCATGTCTTCCCTTCTCATAGGTAGACATTAAGCAATTACCATCCTCCTACGTCACCCCGATTCCAAGTGCACGTAGCTTTAATGTATTCCCATTCAGTAGCTTGCAGGAAAGATATTAGACTCAGGAATCATCAACTGTGATGGCATGAAGGGTATCAAATTTTATGATGAACAGAGTTGATATTTTAGGATCTGTGATGCGAGTTCACCTTCACTGCTTTTCGCCATGAATGAACTCAGAGCTAGTATTTTATATATAAAAACTTCTGATTGAAGTGTGTGCAGTGTGTATTCCAGTGCATTTAATAGTTTTTTGTAGAAAGTCAATCAAAATTCTTGTGGATTTACTACCTTGAAGACGCGAGGCATTTAGACAGTGGGCCGGGGACTCAAATCAATGCATGTGGGAACTGAATGGCTGTAGAGGCATAGATGTAATGTAGCCTTCCGCCATTTCAGATCAAGATCAAAGCCATGTGTATGAAGCTTTATTTTCTGTAGCCTATCCAATAGCCATCGAGGTCTTGGCTGACCAGCATGAAATGTACTTTAATGTGGTGATGATAGATTATGTGGATATGATGTACTGTCATGTGACAGCCACCTGCAAGCATTTGCTTTAGATTCCAAATGACTTGACAAAATTGCATGCAAACATTTGCAAGGTTCTTTTTTTTATACTGTATGAGCTGTAACCATCCTGTTATTTTTGCATACAGATATTTTCGCGAATTAGAAGGTTACAGACATTTTTGTGAGATGTTGTTTTCGCGAATTGACACCAACGCTATCTTGCATGCATTGTTACTCCAGTGTATGGCGACACTTTCGCGTGTTGTTAAAGTCGCGATCCAACTGTGATTCGCGAAATTCGCGAAAATTAAACCCTCACAAAAATAATCACTTATATAGTAATTCCTGCATTGTGTTGGTGTTGTTGTTGAAATAAGAGAATTATCAAATATGCAGTTGACTCAAATGAGATTTTGATTGCAATTGAATACATACGGTAAGATGCATGAATGTGGAAGCAACATACAAGTGTATTTTAAGTGCTTTATCCATAGTTTGCCTTGATTCTCTGTATTTTTGTTGTAGGATGACATTCCTTTACAAGATTTCTTTTTGTGCTGTAATTCAGTGCTTATGTTTCCATAGCAAGGTACAGTACGAGCAATGTGATACAAATTATATTGATTCAAAATATATATTGCTGTACATAATGCTGCACAATATTCGAGAAATTCTATTATACTACACATAAGTTGCAATTTTCTGTGAATGATTTGAATTTCAACATTTTGTTTTTTTCCTCCCAGTGGATTGGAATTTGCAATACTGGAATAATGGAGGAGTTATGTTTTGTGGCTTGAGAGAGAATAGCACTATTGTTTTGAATTTGGTGCAGTTGAATGATGTTCATGTTCTTTGTGCAGGGGAAGGTTGCAATTTTAGCATTGAAATGGATGCTCATCGTGTTTGTTTTGGAAAATATTTCACATTCCCTCATTGTTTCTTTCATTCACTTCCACTCTTTAGCTTGTTTAGATACTACATGATACTGTTGAGATCACCTGAGGAGAATTCTTGTCACACACAAGCGCAAAAAGGTTTACGTAAGGGAAAGATAGGAGAATGACAAGTGAGGATATGATTGATTGCAATTTGTTACAACTTGCAGGCAATACATCAGTTGGACAGAAAAAAAAAGATCGAAATGTGTTCACAAGCCCCAGGATGTACGTGATAAGTTCTCAGAGAAGTGATATCTAGAATGTTGTAAGTAAAAAAAAGTCTTGCAAGCAACTTCTACCAAGAAATAAGTAAAATTACTTTCCTTTGTTTTAGAGAGAGTGAAGGTGTTTTTTTTTTTCCTTTATTCAAGAGTGGAGAAAACTTACTTCCAGAATATGATCTTGACATTATACCTGTACAGCAGTCAAGTTTCTTGGTATGTTTTTAAACCATAGCTTTAATGTGGCTGTAAGCAACAACAGCAACAACATCTGACAACCACCGATTCGGAAGCATGACACAGAGTTTGCTTTGTTGTTCTTGTTTCACCACCGTGTAAGATGTTTTCAGATAACTCAGCTGTAAAGGAGGCTTATTTTCAAATCACAGCAAAGATGTGTATAAGCTGTAAAATTACAAACGCCATTATTTATGCCATTTTTTATATTTTTTAAGAATAAGATTTAAAGGGACTGTACAGTTCTGGTTGAGGTAAGGATTTTGCTTTTAACGTTTTGCGAGATATTCAGACTTTACTCTGAGATGTCAAAGAGCGTGCAATTCTAAGGGGTATCAAAAGTTTATTTGATGAAAATTGGTTTTGAAATGGCTGAGACATCAAAAAACAAGGTGAAACAAAGAGATCCTAATTAAAAAGATGTGGCCTGTCGCCTTTTATTATTATCACTTTTTTGTCTCGCCCACCGGAGGTGAAGGCGAGACTAAGGGATCCAAATGGCGGCCGTCCGTCGTCCGTCCGTCGTCCATCACAAATGTTAAAGTTTACCTGCAAGACTCTCTTATGATGCATAACTTGGCAACTGTTACACCAATGGCAGCCACGCTTGGGTGATTGAAGCACTAGGGGTATCTTCATGTTATGGTGTTGTCGGAGGTCATGTGATGATGTCAAAGGTTATTTGAGGTCATATACAAAGAGTATGTGCAAGGCTCTCTTTTCTATGTTAAAGTTTACCTGCAAGACTCTCTTTTATATGTTAAAGTTTACCTGCAAGACTCTCTTTTGACAAAGAACTTCACATAAGTTGCTTGGATTACAACCTACCTTGGGTCATAGATGCACTGGGGGTACCTTCATGTTATGGTGCCGTTGGAGGTCACAGGATAAGGTCAAAGGTCATTTGAGGTCATACGTTAAAGTTTACTTGTAAGACTCTCTTATCACACGTAACTCGACACATGCTGTGACAATGGCAACCAAACTTGGATGGTAGATGTCCCTTGGGGAGGTGAAGGTCATCACAAGGTCAAAGGTCACATACAGGGGTCAACGTACTTTTAGGGCCCAATGTTAAGTTTTTATGGCGTGTTTTGATTATGGCTCATAACTTTTGATCCCTTTGTCCCTTTGTGACCAAACTTGGATGGTAGATGTCCCTTGGGGAGGTGAAGGTCATCACAAGGTCAAAGGTCACAGACAGGGTTCAACAAATTTTTAGGGCCCAATGTTAAGCTTTTAAGGGCACGTTTCGATTGTGGTTCGGAACTTTTGCTCCCTATGTCCATTTGTGACCAAACTTGGACGGTAGATGTCCCTTGGGGAATTAAAGGTCATCACAAGGTCACAGAAAGGGGTCAACAAATTTTTAGGGCCCATTGTTAAGTTTTTCTGGCACGTTTCGATTATGGCTTGTAACTTTTGATCCCTTTGTCTTTTTGTGACCAAACTTGGATGGTAAATTTCCCTTGGGGAGTTGAAGGTCACCACAAGGTCAAAGGTCATAGGTGGGTCAATGAACTTCTGGGAGTTAGAAAAATATTAATTTCTTGTACGCGAATGGGCGAGACACAATTTGGCACTTGCCTTGTTTTGATATCTCAGCCATTTGAAAACCAATTTTCATCAAATAAACATTGAATACCGTACTTCTTGAAATTAAATGCTCTTACGTGTATATATTTCATATGAGGTTTCGCATTATCTCACTTAGGAATGTTATAAACCTGAAGCCCCATCTCAATCAGTACTGTACAGTCTTGCCTGTTGAATGGCATCTTTAGATGTCAACATTTGGGTGAACATTGGATATACTTTCAATTTCAATGATTTGTATTGAAACATCATGCCTTTTGAAGTGTGTTCATGTCACTTTCATTCCTTTCCTAGCTTTTTGACTCGCATATTGAGAATTATCAAGCATCAAACTGCAAATGTGCACAATGTACATTGTATATGTGTGTGTGTGTGTGTGTGTGTGCGCGAGGACTGTTGGATGTGTGCATGTGTGTGAGTTTGATGCCTTTTTATAAAGAGTATGTTTGTAAGAAGTGTTCATATTGTAAATATTTCTCCCATGATTCTGTCCTCACTTTAACCAGTACCGGTATATCCATCTTTGGGCTGTTTGTATAGTGCATCACATGTGGTGACGGGGACTTTTAGCGCGAGATCGAGTTACAACGAATGGCCACAACAATCTGCAAAGCCCTCTGGAGCTGACTGTGCTAGCTGCACATATTTGAACAACTCACCTGCCATTTTTGTAGGGATGAAGAGCTGGACAATGTTTCAAGCTCCGTGTGTGTGTGTGTGTGTGTGTGTGTGTGTGTGTGTGTGTGTGTGTGTGTGTGTGTGTGTGTGTGTGTGTGTGTGTGTGTGTGTGTGTGTGTGTGTGTGTGTGTGTGTGTGTGTGTGTGTGTGTGTGTGTGTGTGTGTGTGTTTGTATTGTTGGTACTATGAGTAAGAAGGTAGGCCTATGTATCACAAAATTCAAGAGAAAGAAGAGAAATGGCCTTGCCATAATTATGTGTACATGTACTTGATGTATATTTTTATATGATGATAACATGAAAATGCCCTTAGATTTTTCCTTGAATGTATCATGTGTTGTGTTCCCCTTCACATCAAGAAAGTGATGTATATCACCGACTGAAATCAGCAGTGTAATTGTCAGAGAAAACACATTGTCATCATGTTTGAGTAGGTACAGATGTTGATCATGAATGTTCCATAATGAGGAGCGCCCATAGCAAAGGCTGCACAAGAGTTCCAGCATTGTCATATGTATGCAATTTGTTTTGATTTGTTGTGTTTTCTAGCAATTACAGCTTTGAAAAAAAAAAAAAAAGTTCTGGGAAACTGACAAGGGATTATTCCTGCGCCGTAGGTTTGCCAAACATATCTTCACTTTAAGGCATCGTCACTTTCCATCAATACTAAACCTATTCTGCTATAAAAGAGAGCCCCACGGGGAGAAAAAGACTCGGCAGTGCGAATGTGTCGTTGACCTCGTCTCGGGTGATCATGTTGTTGGATAAGAAAAGGTAAAACAAATGATGAGGAAACTGCCCTCTGGCAATGTCAAAATAACTCATAATGTGTCATATCACTGTGTCATATACATATGTATAAATCTGTGTGGGTGCTATTTTTACGAGGCACCGTATTTCAGAGTAAAGCAACAAAAGCTTTTCCTTCGCACTGCACATTTTGTAGATTTATAGATGAACATGAGACTGTAAATGCCCAGTAACCTAATGCAGACATCGTTTGTTAGTTGTTTTGCATTAACAGAGCATACACACACACACACACATACACAGACAAAGAAAATTAATAAATGTCATATCTAGATGAAAAGTGGTACAGAAAATTTTTCATATTTATCGTTTCAGACTTCTGATGACTGCCTTGGAGAAAAGATTAGGAACAAATATTTTCTCACAAGCTGATGAAATCCAAAGCAAAGTAGGCCTAAATCTGCACTAATGCGCATGCTCATTTGACAATGAGGTGAACTTTATTATTGCAGAATGTATGGATATAGAGAGAGAATTAGGGAACAAAAGAATCATGCAATTCTTTCACAAAATACTTTTTTTTTTCATTCACAATCTGTGGCATAATGTATCTTTTTCATAAAGCTTTCAAAATGTCATGTAAATTTGATTCCCCACAAGAAAGCAAATAAAAGGGTGTTTTTTTTTTTTTTTTTTTTTTTTTCAAATGTATCAAATAGTGTTTATGTAAAATTCTGTGAAATTATGTGAGAAAAAAAAAAAATCTGGTAAATACAAACATTTTGTAGTCCGGCAACTGATACTCTATATTTTTTAAACAAAAATCATCTCGTTCATGAGTTAACGGCTATTATGCTAAGGTCTGTGTTTTTTTAAGAGTACATTGTACAATGTTTTTCAGCGTTCATTGTCTGTACTGGTACACTCCCTCACCCAGTCACTAAATCAGATCAGATATAGATCGGATGTAGGTGGTGTGCAAGAATGCCAACCTGTCATCGGTTGAGGGCATAGGATCTACTGAAGGTGGCATTTTATGAGATTTGATCGGTGGCGAGGTTGGAGTGCAAGTATCACAATAATGGTCATATTATATTCTCCATTGGTCAATTTGTTGTAACGTCACATGAGCTGTGCATACATTGTGTCTTATTGTAAACTGATGCTTGATGACAATTACTAATGTGAATAAACATGTTCTCTTTTTTTTTTGTACACATCAAAATCATGACTTTTAGAGCTTCTCTTTTAAAGCATGTTGTCAATCTTTTTTTTTTTTTTTTTTTTAGTTCGTTTGATTCTCTGTTTAGAGAATTGTTCATAATGTGTACCTGTGTTCGTGTGTGTTTGTGTGTGTGTGTGAGGATGTGTCTGTGTGCGCATGTGTCTATGTGCACTGAAGCCAAACTGATAAGAGAGAACAATTTCTCACTAAACTGCTTTGTTTTTGTGGAGGAATAACCAACTATGAAATGCTTTAAAAACGAAAGGACCCCACTCCACACTGAAGGTCACAATGGTTAATAGCATAATAACCGAGTAGTGAAAGTGTAAAGGGATGGTATCATTTTGGCTGCATCTCTTAACCTTTTGTGAGATAATTAGAAACCACTTATGAAATATAAAGAGCATACAATTTGAAGAGGAATTCAAAGTTTACAGAAAATGGGTTTTGAAATGGCCGAGATATCAAAAAAACAAAGTAAAACAAAGCGATCCTACTAGAAGGTGGGTCCCACCTTTTCTTAAGATCGCTCTGTTCAAATAAAGTTGGAATTCTTCTTAGAATTGTGTGCTCTTTCATATTTCATAAGAGGTTTCTCATTATTTTATCCCCCCCCCAGAAAAAAAAAAAAAAAAGTCAGAAACCTGAAGCCCCATCTCAACCAAAGCTATATCACCCCTTTAACCTAATGGGAAACTTTATCCTGATATTACATGTATTTTGCATTAAATGAAACAGAAAAATCATACAAGTAGATCAACTAAAATTTAGGGAAAGATCAGACACACACACAAAAAAGGTTATGAACTATAAAAATTTAGAGAGTAAAGAAAATGGCAACTCTGTGCTGTTGGTGTTGAGCAGCTCTCCATTCCGTTTGGAAACAAAAGACAAAAAATTTCATTTTTCACAGAAAAAACAAAAATTGTCTTTGGACCTGCTCTTGGTAGGAAGAGTATTATGTGTTTGCATGTTCTCCTCACTAGGTAAGTTCTGTTTGGGCACAAACATTTGAGAAAAATGAAATTTAGTGAAAAGCTGTTTACGATACAACTGGAGGGTGGCTCAGTACCCACATCACACAGAGTTGCCAATTTTCCCTAAATTTTCACTGATTTCTCTGATTTGTCTGTTTTCATACAAAGCAACATAATTATTTAGATCAAATATTCCTTAAAACCACAACAAAAAATAGCAAGTTAAAGGACTATCACCCTTTTGTACTAGATTAAATAGTGCCTTCTCAAAAGCGAGATTACTTTCAATTGTAAATCTCTCGTTCCCTGGCACACAACCCTTCGCTAATAGAAGTTGTTTATAATAATTTAAAATGAAGGAAAGGTCCTTTTGCATGAACTTGTTATAGAGTTGAGTTGGTTTCAGCAATAAAGAAATAAAATCACAAAGTGAAAGTATGGGGAGTAATAATTGAGGTGGATAAAACTAATGTAAAAAGATAGAGGGCAACATATTAATCACAAAAAGACCTGACTTTTAAGTAACTTAGGCATTCATATTTTTTTTCAATCATTCTCAATTATATCCCATCATATCACTTCTCAGTGAATTGCAAAGTTAAAGATAAAGTTATTTATGTATTTTTCTACCTCCGCAATACTCAACTATCTGGCCATGTTGTAAAGTGTACCGTAATTGTATATTATATTATTTTTTTGATGTGTCTACAATGTATGTATTTTGTGATGTACTGTACGGTATTGTATGTGTAGGGCCTCTGAGAATAACAGTGTTTAGCCACTGACAGAGCTACCCTACTGAAACAAAACAAATAAATAAATAAATAAATAAAAAGTTATATCAGGAAGAGTTATGACGCCACCAAAAATACCACCAGAATGCACATGAATATCTACACACAGGGAAACAAAAACAGTGACAAATGAATTAAAAAAAGTATTGTACTATTGAAGAATAACACTTTATTTGACAAATATACATGCATGACAATCTGTAAATTGTACAGTCAGCATGGGGGATATTAAAAGTTGAATAGAGCTTTATATAACCAGTTCCATGATACTTCCATTTTTATTACAATTCTACAATTTACAAAATCTTACAAACAACGGTTTTCAACAATTATGTACAAAGAAAGCGTCCATACCTTTCTGCTGTGTTGAAAACAACAACAACAACAAAATACCCGAGTTCTGAAGCGGACGGATGGTAAATACAGCATTTCTAAATTTTGTTACGCAGCCCTACGAATCCACAGGATTGTCACAGAGAGATTTAAACCCCCATTATTTGTGTGCTTCCCATGCATGATTTGGGATCGCAAAGGTGTCTAAACTTTGCACAGAGCCTTTGTTCACGTGTGCGTTAAAAGCAAAACAAACGTGCACGTGTTCTTTACTCTTGACTGGCGAAAGTGAAAGCATGAGTAGAGGGAGAGCAATCACCTCAGAAGAACCACAGATGACCAGGACAAAATGGTCAAAATAAATTGCAGTTTTGATTAGAGAAGACAAAAGTCTCCCCCCAGTTAAGTGGTTGCAGCTGGGAAGCAACCATCTCTTAATGAAGCAGTCAACAGATGGTTGGTAGAAGCACAAAAAAAAAAAAGAAGAAAACTTTCAATTGACTGGAAAGAGGTCAACAGCCTTTTGCAACTGACTAGCCTAAGTCCACTGAGAAACTGAAACTATCATAGCTGATGATAGCTCTCGGTTTCGCATGGAAAACTTTTGTGCAACTGGGAGGCAACAATTTCTTCATAAATTGGTCAGCAGAAGGTTGGCAGAAGCACAGAAAAAACTTTGATTGACAGGTAAAAGGTAAACAGCCTTTTGCAACTGACTAGCCTGTGTTCACTGAGAAACTGAAACTGTCGTAGCTGATGATTACTCTGAAGTCGGTTTTGCATGAAAAACTTTTGTGAAATTATTCACAGTGCTTTCCTCCCCGCCCTTTCTGTGACAAATGAAAACAACGATATGACTTTTGGGGTTAAAGTCTTGTGGATTTAATTTGACACTGACAGTAATACATGTTAAACTACAAAGAATGCATGCTGAGAAAAACTGATGTGAAGGATTTTCGGGTTAAATTAATCCTCTAAGTGTGTGTGTGTATGTGTGTTTTTTTTTTTCTTTGTCCTTTGTATAAATACTGCATCAAGAATAATGCCACGCCTCCCTAAAATTTCCCACAGAAAGTGAATGATCGATAGTATACAAGTTGATATTGCAGCATCAACTGTGGACAATGTGCTCTCTTAAAATTGTAGCATTTCCTCAAAACTCCATGGCTAATATGATGGCATATTTCGACATCATGCTGTTCTGTACAGAGGGTTACTGAACAAATGATAAAGCGTGAGACAATCCAGCCTTTAATACAGCAGGGTTGTGCAACTGGAGTAGGGAGTACCAGTACTAAGTACAAGCGCTCTAGACATGCAGCTGGCTGTCACTGAATTTTTGTAGCTGACACAAGATGTGTTTCCAACTGGAAGAGTATATTTCATCTTGAATGTCTCAGGGCTGGTGGCATTTCGGATGTTGCTGGCGGATTCAGGCCATGAGGGTGAGAGCGGGTCGGTTAGAGATACTCTTACTCTCCTGCTTCCGCTGGGCTGCCTTCTCGTGCATGATCTGCGCCATGCCCGGCAGTCGGGAGAAGTAGTTGCGCGCCCTCGTGTGCTTGGTCTTGATCTTGTGGCAGAACACGCGCCCGTACGCCTGCAAAGGGAGAAAGGGAAGGTTGCATTCATGTCATCACTGGCAGTGTCAGAATTTAACAAAATATAATATGGATTAATGCCTTGATGGCAGAGCATTTGGTTTTTCAAGTTCATGTGCAGCTTGAGTAGTTGGTTCAAATATTTTGTTTCTTCTGCAAGAAGATACACAGGTGTGCATCTGTCAATGCCCTAAAACGCTTGTGTCACTGTGCCACTTTCATTTCTATTGCAATCAACATCTGCTCAATTAACAAAATACATCCAATTCAAAGTATATCACTGACAACACTCTGTCATCTGTTCGTGTGCTAATGGGTGTGGATAGAATAACTTCTTTGTATATAATACAGCATAAAGTACTTCTTTGTATCTGATATAGTACAAATTACTTCTTTGCATCTAATAAGGACATTTCATACTTTTTTTTACTCACTGAATTTCAGAGGATCTATGAATGAATAACTCTTGACGAGTCACATTATTTTATATCTGACAATGGGAAAAGTATTTGGCAGCTTAGAATTTAATGCATATGGTGAATGCATTGACTCAGCTGTAGATGTAGCAATATACTTGGTTAGTCTTCTGTCCTTTTACGAGACCTTCTTTACCCAACTTTCCATCACACACAAATGTGATGTCACCATTGTGTGCATGAGACATTCAAAAAGTTCCAAAGAATTTCAGCTAATAGAGAAGAAAACAGAAGTTTTCAACACATGGTGGCAACGTCAGCTCTTACGGGGTGCGTCAAATTCATATAGAATGCACTCCCATTATAACGAACACAGTTATAATGAAATTCCGGTTACAATGAAATAAAAATTCAGGCTGCAACATTACCGACTCCTTGTTTTTCTATTGTTTATTTGTTCGGTTACAACGAAATTTCAATATAAGGAAAGAAAACTGCCAATCCCGAGGGCTTCGTCATAATGGGAGTTCATTGTATATCCACATAGGGGATGAAATTCTGCTTCGTCTGTGAAGCAAAGGGTCACCTTTTCGAGGTCGTCGATCTGAGCGTGCGCCTTGGCCTCATCCTTGGTGAGGAGGATGCAGTTCCAGGGTGACCACTCCTCGTCCTTGTCCCATCTCACCAGCACCAGGTCATAGAGGTCCTCCCAGCAGCTCAGGGCACTCTGGGAGCTCCAGATGTCCACCACCAGATACCTCAGGTCAGCCTCCTGCCAAAGGACAGTGACAACAACAACAACAAAATCAACAAAAGGGAAACAAAGGACATGCAAGGCAGGTTTCATGTTTTGTTTAGGTGGCTTTCTTGTTTCAATCTAAAAAAAAAAAATGAGTCAGTCTAGATACTCGTCATATCATGTGTTATGAGAAGTTTCATGGTTACCTGGGGTCTGTTTCATGAAAGTCTTATGAGAGACCTTTCACTCATAAGACACATTTATCAGAGACTTCATGAAATGGATTTGAAAGTCTCACATATCTGTGTTCAGGATACCTGCAAGTAGCTTAAGTGCGACAGGTGTGAGATCTTGTAGCTACAAACGCGTGACCCCTTCTTAAAATATCTGATGGGGTAGGCTTTTTCTAAAGAGTGCTTAAATGCTTCAAATCTGTCATGATATCATGATATTCACATGAAAGTGAATTGCTTTGGTTCACTTTTGAGCACTCGAATGTGGCTGAAGAGGGAGGGAAGCTGTGTAGGAAGAGGTGTCCAGTCACTCACCTGGAGCAGGAAGGCAATCCTTGATCCATCCCCCATGGCCTCCTCCGACTTGCGCAGTCCCTTCAGCATGTAGCGGAAGTGGCTGTAGTCCTGGCGGGTGCGGGCGTCGTTGTCCAGCTTGGTGCAGCGCCGGCACCGCCCGACGTTGGACGAGTTGGAGGACAGCTGGAACTCGGTGGACGGGAGGTAGCTGCTGCAGCTGGGGCAGAAGTAGATGTTCTTTCGTAGCGTGGACGGGTCTTGAGGTACCTGGTGAGATGAGAGACAAAGTTTGAAGTTTGTAACTCTTGAATCATAACAAGTAAATCCTCCGATTCCAGGAGAAGCAGGATTGATAAGCAGACTAGACATTGAAATGTAGGAATTACATTTAGACCTTGGTACTTGTAGAAACTGTTAACGCAGTAGTCTTTTCCCCAACATAGAGAATTGAACAATTGCTAGATTGTTAAATTCTGAAGCATTTGGTGCCCACTTTTATTTTGATAAGAAACCCTACATGATTGCAACTTGATGGGTTGTAGTCATTAAAATTTACACTCTAAGAAAATAAACACAAACTGTTCTAATCACTTCAGTCGCTGCAACTGACAGTAGCTGTGATAAAAGAAAGGTATCGCCACAGGACTTTCATGAGAACATAAGAACATTATTGAAAGCTGAACATGCATATTTTCAGATGCAACTGCATGATGCTTACGATGCTTAGGACAACATTGAGGCGAAAAGGTGACATACACAGACAATGAGAGAGAAAGAGAGAGATACAAAACAAATTGTAACTTTGGCCAGTGCAACGCACCTTCAGGAGTCGCGCTGCCTCAGCGTTGAAGGTCGGAGTCTTGACGTACTGCAGGAAGAGGGTGGATATTCTCTTTCTCAGTCCCTCCAGGTTCGACTCCCGCACCCCACGCATCAGTAGATCGGCCTCCCGATCGATCAGTTGGATGATTTCTTGCGTCAGTTTGCAGTCATGTTCCTATTGTAGGACGATGGAGATATCGCACAGCGTGATAATCTTAGGAATGCATGGTGCGAGCTACGTATAATTACAGTGTGAATATTCAGAGGAATTATTCCAGCATGTCATTCAAGTTGCCAGCACATACTGAAAAATACAACTGCTAGATTTGCGATGCTTGCGATAGGAATAATGTCTACAGTATCAAACAAGTTCGTTTTGGTTTGTTTCTCATTCAAGATCTGATCATAGATTGGCTTAACATGGACTTTGACAGATGTTTCACACTTTGGTACACAAACAAATCACTGTGTAAAAGCTTTTTACCTTCACTGTATGCTTCAGCGTGAGCAGGACATCAAGGCGTTCGTCCTGCGTCAGGTACTTCATGTTGAGACTGTTGTAGATGTCCTTTAACTCCCTGGCCCTGATGGTGTAGGCCGTGTCCATCTCGGTGTACTTCCCATCAAAGGCCTTCCATCTCCGTGGAGCAGCAGCCTGTGGCGCATTTTGCGATAAGCAGAAATGAGAGACGCGTCAAAAACCTTGACCCTCTTTTTTCCATTAGGAGAAAGAAAATACACTCTAGGTGCCCGCTTCATTACTGAATGCACCAGTTTTATGACATCTATCACATTTTCAAATCTTCACAGAAACTTGTGCTCTTTGATGAACATGAGTATGTGTGTGTTTTAAGGATGAAGAGTTTGAGTGAAAATTAGAGGTCCATGTACACTGAAGCAGGACAATCAGTACGAACATGAAGTTAATTTACAACACAGAGTCATCACCATATCAGATGAAAACGTCCTTTTTGTTCAGATGAGACTAATGTCTTGAAAACGTTACCAAGATACAAAAGAATAAATGAAATAAAAAATTCTATTTCACTGCCCGATTCTTACCATTCTGAATTATTTCATGGAACCAGTATCAAATGGTATTCTTTCACCCACTCCCTTGGACTGAATGGATTACAGGGCATACAAAGCCTCCCTCACCCCCCCCCCCCCCAAAAAAAAGCCATTTAAAGGAATTTGTAATACATTCATGAAATATGGTGTACTCCCAATATATAACAAAGTCCTCAGGGCCAGCAGTTTTCTTTCATTTTAACAAAATTTTGTTACAACCAAACAGCAAAGTGTATACAGATATAGAGATGATAATTTTGGGACCTGAATTTTGACTTTGTTGTAACACAAATTTTGGTTTTATCTGTGGTAGTTATAACAGGAGTGCACTTATTAGAAGTAAGAATTTGATATTGACAGCGAGTTAAATCATCTGGTCAGGGAAGGTCCAGATGTGTCTGGAATAAAAAGATAGTGGGCTGACCACCCACTCACCTTATCGAGGAAGTTCTGGATAGAGCGCTGCTTGTTCTCACTGTCAGCCTGCAGCTTGTGTCGGCCGATGGCAGCAATGAGCTGGGTCTCCTGGTCCAGTAGGTGGCAGAGGGCGGCCTTGCGCTGGGCCCCCGTCATGCCTTCATCGATGGTGGCCAACTCTTCTTGCCTCCATTCTAGTTGCAAAAGCAAGGGAGAACATGTAAACAAGGCATACAATAAAATAAATTACAATTCTACTTGTGATTTAAAGGTAGGGAATCCCATTTGCATGCCTCAAATGAAGAGTTGTATAAATACAGTGGTATGTTGAAGAGAGTATCATTTTAGAAACTCCCATAAAGTACTGAAAGTGGAAGGTAACATTTAGTACATTTTTATTGACCGTTAGATTTTGAATTGAATTTTTTTCGGGGCTCACCGTAAATTCCAGTACATTACTAGGCTACCTTTGCAGACCCATGCACTGCATGTGTGTCCATCATGTATATTTTGTGAAGAAAGTTCATCAAAACTTACAAACATTTCTATATACATTCTTGCCACACACTCTATATGTTATTACATCAGCTCTTATACTTTTAGATTTGTGTTT
This sequence comes from Diadema setosum, assembly GCA_033980235.1. NCBI lineage: Eukaryota > Metazoa > Echinodermata > Echinoidea > Diadematoida > Diadematidae > Diadema > Diadema setosum. Next base: position 31,757,592 of record CM067060.1, read on the forward strand.
ATAGATAAAAAAAATACAGAAGACTGCAACAAAAAGGCTTAAGTGTGGCTGACACACAGAACTACTGAGTAGTTGAGTTTTGTGCATTATTCAAATTGTAGATAACTGTTGACTTCCAAATTTCTTAGCAGTGGCCTAAACAAGTCCCCTGAGGTTCATATTTAATGTTTTGCTGCATTTTGGGAGGTCTGTAAAAGGTATCCCCTACCTTTAAATTTACTGGTACTTGGAGAAAATATCACTGTGATCACATTAGGACACAGAACTTCCTGCAACTGCCATATCTACAGGGCTTTTTAAGTTGGCTACATAAAACAAGTTAACTGTTGTTGCTGGGGTGATAAGACCTTGTATCTCAAATTTTGGTGAAAATGACTTTTTTTTGATTAACTGTCAGATAATCAGTTGTGATGTCCTGTCCAAGTCCTAGCTGTCTTACCCCAAAAATGAAGCCACCATGACATGTCAAAGGAAAGGCAATCCAAATTGTTACAGCACTTCAGCTGCCATTTTTCTTGCTCTCCTGAACATTTGACATTGAACGCCGATCTGAGGTTTTGTCACCCAAACAGCAATATTCTGTTTTCCCACATGCTGTTATGTTTGTTTGTTTTTTAAGTGCAGCCTTTCTCTTGTTGTTGCTTACTCCTTGGTAGATATGCAAAATATTAGGAAACAAAATTTATTAATGTCAATTTCTCTTCCTTTTGAATGACATTTTGTTGCCATATCTGTGTTATCAAAGTTAGGGCTGCAATTTCTATCTGTAAAGCAGCTACGACTACCAAGGACTCACTCTCCAGTGCATGGTAGAGGAGGTCAAAATCCTCCTTGGTACGAGGGTTCATGCGACGCTCAAACTCCCGCCGGATGCGCTCCTCCTTCTCCTTGATCTTGCGCATCTCCTCCTTGCGCTCCCACTCCCGACGCCTGATCAGGTCCTCCTTCAGCTGCACCACGATGTTCTTGGCCTGCCAGCGCCGGAAGTAGGACTGCAGGATGATGACCTGAGTTGGCGACCCCAAGAAGAGACCAGAGAGGAGAGAGAAAAAATGAATGTGATCAAAATAGGTGATGCTTCTGCACTTACTATCACATTAAAACATTCACAATTTCGATGTCTTTGTTCACACAAGTTCCTTTGATCAATATACAGAATGAACAATGGCTTCATGAAAACGAAGATATGGTAGGGGCAATACGTAGTTGAAGAAAAATTTGAAGTGCCATACTTGTTTGAAACACATATCATTCATGAATAGACTACTGCAAGGCAGTCCTCTGTTTGAAAGAAATCATTCAGAGAAATTAGTACAAGCTTCCCAATACAACACCCCATGAATCCTGAGCTCAAGATTTGGATGGAAAATCAGCATGCAATGGATGACTACTCATTATTTTTACTCAGAAAATCTACAATAAAAGAAAAGTCCTACGAATATCTTTATTCACCAGTCATACTGCAATCCAAGAAATTAAAATCAGAATTAAAAAAAAAAAATGTAACATGATCTGCATAAAATCCTGACAGAAAAAAAAAAAATTGACCTTATGTAGCAATGTTGAGTTCTCTGAGAACAAAACTTTACCTTCTCTAGTCTTTTGGCATGATACTCATCGGCTGTTTCGTATCTGCCCGGCACCACCAGCTTGTCGGTCATGTTCGACACATAGCAACCGATGGTGGTCATCTGGGTGGACGTGTCCAGTGTCGTCTGCTGCAGCCTGTTCTTGGCGGACACCGTCTGCGTGTCGCGGCAGAACCTTGTAATGCCGTCGTCGGCACGCACTCTCCCCATGGTCTGGGCCGAGGCGTTGTGGAACTCCACCCCGGTCATGCGGTGCCGGAAACCACCGAGGAATGGCTTGCGTCGCGTGGTCCGCTCAATCTCGACGACAACATCCTCAAATGTACCATCCTCTGTATTAACAAGAGAAGGAATTTATATTGCAATTCCAAGAACATCACAGGGGTGACAAATATCACATGCTTATAGACCAGTATGTTAAAGTAGTGGATATATGTGAAACAAGCTTCTCTTACTTTCTAATGAAAACTATTGACTCATAAGAGTTAGGAGACCTGACCAGATTTAAACACAAAAGAAAACAAACAAAAAAGTCAGATAAAAAAAAGTCTGTAAATAAGAAAGACCTTTCTAGCATATATTTGGTCCAGGATTGCATGAAATAGTGAAAATACATGATTCTGACATATGCTACTTTTTCTGTGAGTGAAAGCACACCCCTGTGTTTTAAACAAAAATCAAAGTGATTAGTTTTCAAAAGTGATCCTGCAGGCGACATTATTCTGTATTTTCACATCAACTCGATCTGTGAACGCACAAAAAGTGCCCATGTCCAGTAGTTTACTTACCCCTTTCTATTCTGGTGGTGATAATATCAGGCATATTGTACTCTGGCTTGGGCTTTGGGGCTCTGAGAGGCACATTGACAGGATCCGAAGATGAAATCTCAAGCTGTACGGCCCCATTTGGACCCACTCCAATAGCAGCGAGAGTCGCCTCTGGATCAACATTAGAACCTGGGGGGAAACAAAAATTACAAGAATGAAAAAGGAAAATACATTAAATAATAATGAGCGAAAAGGCATTTCGGGCTTAGACAAAGGTCAATTAACAAAGATAAACTTATTATGAGAATTAAAAAAAAAAAATGTAATGATGTCATAACATTCAAACTTTTGGTGTAAGTGTTGAATGCCATCCACCTGTCTCCATTGAAGAGAAGCAAAGGAGAAGTTGACAGTATTGGACCATAGTGGGTTGATAGCCTTTTCATATGCTTTATTGTTTTACTCCTTGTTCTCAAATATGAAGTGGTTTTTTATTCTCTCTCTTGAGGCACTTCGGCTTAAACATAGCGAGCCTCGCTAAAAGTCATCCACATAAATACATTCTGTAAAATATTATATTTTGGCAGTATGAAATTTTCGTGAATTGGTGCCGACGGCCTTTTTTCGCGGCATGACATTTTCGCAAGTTGCCTCAACATTCAATGCGTATAATGTAGACAAGGACTTTCACATGCATTTCAATTTTGCAAATCTTGGCTCTTGCAAAATTTGTGAAATTCAAATGCACGCGAACATTCCTCGTTTTACAGTATGCCAATATTGTATGCATTCAAAGTCTGCCAGCCAACAAGTCAAAACTTTTGAAGGTTGCACAGCATTCCAATCTGTCACAGAATGACTTGTGCACAGAATCTTTCATTGCAAGAAACTAGGGAAAAGAGAGCGTACAGAAGTATAGATTGCAAGATATTTTGCCAACAGGGTTCCTTACCATCAAACATGAAGACCAGTTTGTCTGCTGGCATGCGCAGTTCACTGGCAAGATGCTCCCTCAGCTCCTGCATGGTCTGGCCCAGAGCACAGGCCATGGTCGTTACCTGACCGCTCGGCATCAGTACGAATTTGACTGAAAAAAATAATTGAATCATGGAAGAGGGTAATTTGCAGGGTGGTTAAAAATTCAATGAGTACACTGTACAATTCTCAGTTGATAAAGATGAGCTGTAGTTTATCTACCACACATCTCAAAATTGCCCAAAAAGGTTTCACTATTGCTCTTTTATGTTAACAAGGATGTTGAGAAAGTTAGGTTCTATATTGAATGAGGAAACAGAAAATACATGTGAATACCATAAACACACTCACCTGTTGCAGTGGCATTGACAGTCACATCTGGGTCAGGCTGTGGTGAGGCTGCGTGTGGGTCCACCTCATGTGTCTCACCTGTCTCCTCAGTTGCCATAGCAACGTCCCCTGTGTCCGGGGCTGCTCCGTCTGCATTCTGCTGCTGTTCCCCCTCGGCCTGCACCTCCTCGGCTGCTGCTGCTTCTCCCTCAGATTGTTTTTCACCAGCACCTTCCCCTTCTCCTGCCTGTTGCTCTGTGGCAGCAACACCATCTGGCTCCGCGGCACCTGCCTCAGGGGCCGCACCTTCTGCTGCTGGCTGGTCTTCAGCCTGTGGCGGCTGCTGCTCCTCTCCTCCGGCATCTTGACCTTCTACAGGAGCACTTTCTCCAGCAGGTTCCTCCTCTACCTTGGCATCAGCTTCTTCACCCTGGCCAGCATCCTTGTTCTCCTCCTGGGCAGCATCCTTAGCATCTCCTTCCCCTGCCTGCTCTGCACCCGCACCCTCCTTTGCCTCCTCGTTTCCCGCCACAGCTGCTTCCTGTGCATCTTTGGCAGCCTCTGCCTCCTGAGGTTGTTCTTGGACTTCACTTGTCGGCTGTTCCGCTGCATTGTCGGGAGCTGTCTCCTTACTTTCTGCTGCTGCTCCTCCTACCTCCTGATTGTCTTGAGTTGTCACTGCCTGCTCTCCCTCCGGGGCTGGGGTTTGCTCTTGTCCCTCGGTTTGCTGAGCGTGATCCACTTCTTGCTTCTGAGCTTCTTGTTCATCAGCCATCTTGAAATACTGCTTAAAGCTACCCGAGTCAAAAGGAGAGAATTTTAAAAAAATGTAACTGTTAATAGACAACAAAACAAAACAACTCCAGCCACATCAAAATGCACCATAGTTACAGGTGAACTCAGCCCCCAGCGTGCACAGTGGCTGAGTTTACCCGCTAGGCCGAGTTTACCCATATATAATCTCATATATCTACTTTTACCTACAATGTATGTTAGAATCCTATGCCACCATAAATATAATGTTCTCTAACTCTGTTATCACCAAAAAAAGATATGTTGTATGACCATACGTGGTCGGACCGGACAAGTTGTGGGACCAGACAAAAATTTACTTCCACAAACACAATAAAATCCCATAAATTAGAAGCATAAAATACAATGGCTTTTGAATAAATATTTTATACCAATTTTTGAGGTAACTTCTCTAAAGCAGAATTTGCGATTCGGCGATTTGTTTCATGATTTGTCAACCAGAAGAAACGCGTAATATTCTATCACACGCGCGATGTGAAACTTGTGCGCGTGTTTGAGTCAGAAACAACAAACTAAAAAACTTCAGTGTTAATCCATTCCCATAGACAATACACGCAGGCTGGCTACAATGTACAACATTCAAAATATATTTGCAAGGGTTTCAGTTAAGTTCTCTAATTACAACAAAAATTGATGGCCAAATGATTTTGTTCGCTTTGCTTTGGAAGAACTGTTAAAATTTAAGTAAACATATCGGCAAAATCGTGAAATAGGCCCCACCGCAGTGCGCGTGCACCCGTGCGTTAGCAAGCAAGGTTAGGTTAGGGTTAGGGTTTAGGGTTAGGTAGGGTTGTATTTGTGGTTAAATTGGCCATTAAATTAGTCAAGGGACATATGTCATTAGGGAGTCCTTCCGAGAATAAAAAGTAGAAGACCAAAGAAAAAAAAACGGGAGAAAGGGAGGACGAAAGATGCTATGCTGTGGAAATCGGCCCCACCGCCGTATGCATCTCGCGTAAACGCCGTTTGGTGGGGCCGCATTCACGAGTATTATACTGTGGAAGAAAGCCCCACCGCCGTGCTTATCTACCGTGGATGAACGCCACACGGTGGGGCTGAATTCACGAGTATAAACAGGCGAGCCGCCGTAGTATTTGTACGGACACGCAGTGGTGGGGCCTATTTCACGAGTATGCCAACATATCATTTTCAGAACCTCATCATCATTGTGTATTGGAATATCTTTTTTTATTGAGAATAGCAATGAATATGAAAAATTCATCTAAATCTCAACTTCTTAAGTGTCCGGGTACACAACCGCCATCACACTATCATCCATAGACATACTGTCATATTCGCAGGCCATGAATTTACCAATATAAATTTACCTCTAACATCAACCTTCACAGCATGTAAAATGCCAGAGGGGGCAGAGGGTCAAGAATAGACAGAGTTTATGGACCGAGTTTATCACGCAGTGCAGTTGAGTTGAGTTAGGAAACCAACACATAAACGAACACTAGTTAGGACTTACATTTGCAAATAACGGCAAGTTTTCTGATAGTAGTAGATTGTCTACTTCTTCTACACCAACATCCTTGTGCTTCGCTTCGGAATACAGCTCTCAGTCCTGAGATTCCTTGACTTTTTGCGAGTTCAAAGCATCAACTGATGTCCACATCCATCCACGCAGTTTCGATACACACCGGGTGCAGGAGAGCTATGGGGGATATAATACACGGGATGTGTTGAACGAGTAACTTATCTGCGCTAGTACACAACACGCACAAAACACGAGAGAGAATCGCACACCACTCGTAATTGTTCGTTCGAGTCCGAGCGAAAAAAAGTTGTTAGTAGACGTCATGTTGCTGCGCAACAGCAATAGGAGAACAAATTATCTATAAATAAATAATTCAATTTAATTCATTTTATTACAAAGTACAAATAAATGGAATGAAATTAATTTGTAAATATAAGTTATATTATTATTTAGGCAAAATATGGCCTAAATATTTCTATAATTTTTTCTATATAGTAAGTTTAATCGATCGAAGTTTTCTAACTCTTCGGTGTATACTCGGGTCTTTCCGGAAATTCACCCTAACAACCGACGCGAATCTAATGGAATCTTTCGTAAAAATTGTATGTGAGACGTATAGTTGCCCGGCGAATATCTTATTCTCTGAAAATGATGTCTTCGAGGACATTTGGTATTTCATAGCCTGCCCCGTATTTGGAAACATTTCAGGTGTACACCGAATACGAAATATCTCACCAGGTAAGTTTTCACAGGTTTTAGCCGATTTGGACATGTTGCGTAGTTGTGTTGACGAGGAATGACGTTCCAGCTCCCATGCAAGAACTTGCCCTGGCGCGACGGCCAGCTAATTGCTCGTGTGCCGCTGCGCTTGTACTGGGATTACACTGGTGTCAGCGAGACCTAACGTAACAGGCCTAGTTAGACGAAATGTGCGTGGACACAAGCTAGGATACACCAACTCCACATTTAGCGAACAAATGGAAATGAAGATGCAACTGCACTCTTCTTGCTGATCGATATTTCTGTATTTATGGAATGGCCTAATTACTAACTTACAAATGCAGAAAGTATTTGAATGAAGAAAAGTATCTGCCAGTGTATAGTGCCAGACTGCCCAGCAGAGTAGACAGATGGCAGAATTCCAGCTGTCCAGGTTTAACTTCGTTTAACCAAGGAGGTACTAGGCGAGCTAGACACTAGTACCTCCTTGGTTTAACATGTTTAATAACTCTGCGAGTCTAACCGACTTACAGTCAATCATGGAATCGGAATGTATCAAATCCCCAAGACCTTTCTTTAGGAAGTGTAACAGTGAAACCTAACAGATCTTCGAGAGAAAACTTGCAGTTGAAACGGATGAATGTTCGTGACAAGACCGAAAGAATGTGAGGAGAAAAGACAATGAGAGTTAATTAAATTTGAAACCATTGTAAGAAAAATTAAATGTTGTATGTTAGTTATTGGAATGTAAGAAAGAATACAGGTATTTTCAATGTAACATTAGTAAATTCACATCGCGTTGTGTGTCGATGCATGGCAAACTGTATGCAGCCGCCACAGTAGTCACGTGTGGCTGTAAACAGTGACCTGGACCATGGCTACAAGTTTACAACCACACGCGTGTGGCTGGATGGTGAAAACACACGTGTGGCCGTATACACTGCCATCAACACAGTGCCTCACATTTCAGTTTGCGTGTTTGAACTTGAAGCTTGCATTGATAATACATTTTGTAGCTGCCATGTAAAATATGCCTGTTACATTGCAGCATTTGGTATGTTTGTACCACATTGGTGTTACATACAAGTATCATTCTTTCTGTTTGTGCCTATGGTGCAGAAAAATGTCCCGGGTCAACGGTCACAGTCCTGTGCACAATGGAACAGCAAATGGTGGGCCCACCCATGGGTCCAAGAGCCCAACCCATGGAGGGACCATGACACAGAATGGAGGGTCACACCTGGTTAATGGTAAACCTCGTCTGCCACCAATTAACACACCTGCCAGCGTGTTGTCCAGTCGAAACTCTCGAGACTACTCAAAGAGCAAGTTGATGCGACATCGGAGAGCCCACGAGACCCAGCAGCTACTGACGGAGAAAATCTACCAGAAGGCAGAAAAGATTAGGGAAGATGTGGAAGAGAAGAATAGGAAAAGACCGCTCCTGTCGGAAGACCCAGACTATCCCATCACAGTAAGTTGGCTGCCACTGAAATTACTAAAAAGATATATGTGATAAGGCTAAATGCCAATTAAGATGAGCATATTCTACTTGGGTATTAAGTTGTGTAGTGACAACTAAATTTTCATAATTGCCTAAATGAACATGGGTGTCTTGAAGACAGTTAAGACTATTTTGGCCATTATAGTGCCAGACTCTGTATTATTATCATTGTCACTGTTGTATTAAAGAAGAGAAAGGATTGTGTAGATGTCTATGTGTGTGTAAAAATGTCTATATAAATGGTTTTTTTTTTCCTTTTAAAAACTTCTGTCATACAGCATCAATTACATGAACTCATATCAAAATTATGCTTCATATAGTATGTGCTTATCTTAGGTTAAACATGTACAAAGGAATGTGTTAGCATACCTTCTTGACAAAGAGATATTGAATGTTGAGTTTAATATTCGGATATCTTATATGGTACCTCTGTTAAAATACATGTGTTTGACATTTTTGGAATGCCCCTCCAGATGATGAGTAAGGATCGGATGACCAGGGTAAGTTACTGTGCTTGCTGTCAACACAGTGTGTAATCATTCCCAAAGCTATCATGGCACAAGTACTTCTATGTGTGTTGACCTCCTGATATATCCTCCCTATGTATCTGTGTGTGTATGTCATCTGGTACTAATTTGTCACTTTCTCAATTCATTCACCACCCCACCACCCATTTGCTTCCAAAAAACAATTTAAAGCAGACTTACAGGCTGTACACTGCACATGTGAAATGTTGTTGTAGTTGTTTGTCTCACAGTCTCATATTGTGTATTGAATGTCTCACACTCTCATATTGTGTATTTAATATCTCACAGGGTTGTACACATCCACTTTCAATGAAATATGTTGAAACTTTCCCTTTCTTGGTATGTGATACATTACATTTCAACTCACAACCTTTTTTTTTTTTTTTCAAATGACTTGCAGTTCTTTTTTTTTTTCAAAGAGTGTAAACCTCATCAATTACATGTATTCAAAAGTCTCAAAGTGTCTTCTTGCTGCAGTACTGTCACTTTCTCAGTGTTTCTGTTTCACTAGAAATATTGTCTTGTACGCCTTCTGATTTGTGTGATAAATTTTGTGAATGTAGTTCTTTCTTTCTTGAAACCACTAACCATTAACTTGTGTTTCATAGATTACTATTCACATTAGTGACATGATTGTAAGAGCTTTTCCTAAACGAAATGCCACAGACTTGTAAAGGCTTGTCACTTTGTATAAAAACTCATAGTAAAATGAACAAGGAAAAAAAAAAACTACATGCAGCTGATTTCCTTCCGAAATTAAAACCCTTCACTAAGTGTTCAAAACTGCCCTTAATAATTTGCAATTTCTCTTTGATTTCATATTGATTGATAAGGGTTCATGCAGCACCTGTATGAAATTATATTACATTTAATCATCATTTCAAAGTAATGAATTAGTAATTAGATAACTACAGTAAAGAAACTTTTCCTCATAGAAGACCATGTGTTGTTCCATATACCAACATATATAGTTGTAAGCTGCTTTTTGGGTTTGTGGCCTTCAGCAAATTTTTGTGGCTTTGTGTTGTGTACATCAAATGTGGATAGTCTGTGAAAAAAAAAAGAGGAAAGGTCCATCACATGCAATATGGGTTTTGTAAATATTTGCATTGTATGGGATATGGGATTTTTCAAATGACATCCTTATAATTTAAAACTCATTTTTACTGTGTTCTTTCAGCAAATTTGTACTTTTGGTCAGATATTTCAAATTTTCTTTTTGTATGTTTTCTTTTTGTGGGAAGGGGATATGATACAGTAAAGGGAATGAAAAGGGGTTGGAAGTTGGACATTTGGTGTGTGATTGCCAAACACTCACTTTTCCGTGCACATATTGCTCTTGAACCCACCAGCAAAATTACCAGTACATGAAGCAGTGCGTGGAGAGCGGACCCATCCCCGACATGGAGCAGGAGCGCTTCGACAAAATCTTGAAGCTGATCCCCAGCCACCTCCAGCAGTCCGCCTCCATGCTGGAGACCATCCAGGAGCTGTTTGGGGAAATCCAGGTGGACTTCCACGGCAGCATGAAGAAATCCATGAGTGAGTGTGCCCTCTTGAGCTCTCGTAGTGCACCATTTTGTCGACTGGAAGACAATTTGATTTCAATATTCTGCAGCAGTTCCATGTTTTTCAACAACCTGTACCTGTTTCATCAGGGGTCTCCTTAAGACTTATCTTTACATTTTCAAAATTACATCCTCAGATATAATGTTTACATTGGCTTGTGGCATTTACACCTCAAATATGAAAGCAAGAATCATGTTTGACTGCTTCAAAGAGCCACCCTCATTTTTAAAGAAATTATGACTTCGAAAGACTGAAAGTTTTCTACAAATAGCAGCACCATCAAAAATGTCTTATTCAGCTTCCTGGAACATGTGTTTATCTTTTGTATCAGGACTGAAGTGTATGTTGTAACTTTCATCCTGTTTCAGATATTTCTGTTGAAAATAGTGTTGATATCATTTTGAGGAAAATGAGTGTGTGCAGAATATACTGACATATTTGTACTGGTATTTGTGTTGTTTCTTTTTGAAAAAGGCAAGAAATCCAATATTGAGGGAAGCAGTGTTAAGTGTCCAGTGAGAAAAATTTTGTTTCAATTTGTTAAATTTACCCATATGTTATACCTGCTAACTGTTCCTATTTTGTACTGAATATTTTCTGAGGTGACCATTTGTTAATATAGTGAAGTATGGAAGATTGCCAAAAATCACCATTTTTGCAGATGTTACTCCCATTGTTCTTACTTGTTGAGCTATAAGGTTAGCAGGTATGTTATGTGGACATGCTTATATTTGAGTGGATGTTGCTGTGTTTTGAGAAATTGATGCATATGTTCATTAGATGTTTAGTCCATGACAACTTCTACCTTCTGTCTCTCACAGCGCAACATGTCTTGGTCAAGCCAGATGTCAGAGGGTTGGACAGTGATACCACTGGTGAACCTCCACAGGAACCAGTGTGAGTATTCAGTTACCCATTGATTCCTGTTATTGTATGGGAAATACATGTGTGTAAAGAGGGTAGGCGTTGAAGAATATTTGAGGCGTCAGGTTAATAATTCTGGTATATCATAAGATGGGTTTTTAATCACCACAGATGAGAGATCAGAAAGGGAAAAGCATTGTTGGCTGAGATGCTATAATTTCTTTATTGCTCATTGCATATGTCACAAATGTACCCTTGGTGATATTGGTTAAGTTTATATAGTTTGTTTGTTTTTAAAGAATGTTTTGTGCATATGTACATGCTGAAGGTTTAGTTTAGACACTTGAGTCACCTTGTTTTGATGCTGTCATTGGAAAGCTGGAAACAAGGGGATTATTGCCATGTGGGATGGGTCTGTGAAATAGGGAATTTGTACCTAGCAGATACGGTGTTTGTTGTGCAATATCTTGAATTACTGATTGAAAGTTGGATTTTGGAATTTCAAAATTCACTTGTCACTCTTGTTTCATGTGTATATGCTCTAGTAGTATGGCTAATGCTGTGAGGTGATATTGTGTTTTCAATCTGTGCTTAAATCTGTCAATACCATTATCCATACAATGTCAAAGGCATTTCAAGATGGTGATCCCTCTAGGGTTAATTCTCTTATCATTCCTATGATCCCCAGTGGCCTGGACTACTCCAGCCCATGGCACGAAGACTTCTTGAACACGGTGGAGGAGATGCGCATCAACTTGCACATCACGCACCCGAGCATGCAGATGGTGCTGGGCATGTGTCAGTCCAACCTGGGCAAACTCCTGCTGGTGGACCTCAGAGGTCAGAGGGCACAGGGACCGGTGGAGTGCGAGCACCTCAAGAACAATGTCATACTGGAGTGCGAGAAGATGGAGGAGAGGTGAGAGGAATGACCCATGGGGGGGGGGGGGGGGGGTACTGTTTCCCTCCCAAGCAGAAAAATGTTTTGGTTGATGTGTGAGCATTGAAGTAGTGGTGCAAAGTGTGGATGTGAATTCAAGGCAAGCCGTCATGAAGAGGTTTTTTGTAATAAAAAGAAAAAGGAAATTACTGACAATTCACAGATAAGGAGTACCAAGTAATGAAATTCCCAGTCACAGTACTAGTTACCAAAACTGCTATTTTATGGTGTCTACAGGAGGTTGTGGTAGGTGAAGAGATTAAATATCAAGATATATGCACATTTCAAATCTCAAAGTCAAGACTTCGAAAGTGCAGATATATCATATCAGACAGCCTCATTTGTTTGTAACGCTGTCATGTTGTTTCACATATCTGCCAGCAACATTCACTTGATGCTGCTATGAGATACATCTGTTTCACCTTTTAGTGATGTGTTTTATTTCGGTGAATCAAGACATGTAATGTTTTCTTTGCTTTTCTAATCTCAGACTAATGCACAGTTGGTGGCCCGAGGTACTTAATGTCTTTGTGGATCGCAAGAGGCTGTCAGATGTCCGGCAGGATAAACTGGAGAATTTCTACTGCAGCGTTTCCACCCTTATATCAAACCAGGTAGGGGAAGGAACCCAGTGCTGGGATTCTCTGAACAATGTAACCAATACTTGTATATACCACCCTAAATGTATCATATCATTGAACTTTCCATTGTAGGTTTTAATGTACATTTTTATTCCTTGATCTCAGAAAATGTCTCTTCTCGATTTTGTGTTTGTCGACAAAAAGTTTAATGGTTTTAATTCAATAACCAAATTTGTCATTGTATCTTTTTTGATTTAGACAAGTAGGCTGTCACACAAAAAATGCATGCATTGTGCATGGCTGAGAATTAGCCTGTTCTCTTAGATAAGATACATGATTATTTTTTTTTTTGTATTCCTATCAGAACACAACACTTTCAAAGACAAAATCGTATGTCTTTGTGGTAAAGCTGTTAAAAGATAACAAGCGAGCTAAAATGGAAAAAGAACTCTAATGAAATAGTAAGAGATCTCCTTGTAAATTTACAGGTTTTTTTGTTATGAAAAATGCTTTTGGAAAAATGAAAGTCAGTGCATTGCAACATGTTTGTTCCACCATGTTACAACATCTTGTGTCCTTCACATCGAAACCATCAGCTGAAGGACCTCATTGTCCGCTCCATCGAGGCCTGGGTGGAGCTGTTTGACCCGGAGGACACCCAGCAGCTGCCCATCTTCAAGATGGAGCTGACCTACGACAACGACAAGATGGAGTTCTACCCTTACTACTCGGACTTGGAGGAGTGTCTGCTCTTCGTGGTGGTGCAGCTGACCCGCACCATGCAGAGCGTGCCCACCGTCCAGTCCTGGCTGTCCGGCACCAACGAGCTCAGCAGCATCGACGTCATGGTGGCCGAGCACGTGGTGTCGCGGGCACGGCAGAAGCTCAAGGAGGCCTGCAAGCGCAACTTTGAGGGCCCCCAGGCACATCTGGACTCCTACCGTAAGTGAACAATATTTCAGAGGAGGGTAAATTTCGTTTTGAGGGGCATTGCTTGGCTACCATCAGCAATACACCTGGAAACTTTGTCATCTCTCAAAAGTTGTTTAAAGGGAATATCAGTGGAAATATTATGTCAGTCTTTACATGATGTCAGAAAGCAAGGCTAGTAAGATTTATGCTAACAGTTGTCAGAATTTGTAGCTTGAACACTTTCATTATTGTACACCTCTTCACAGTGCTGTTCCTAGTTAGAGCCAACAACCTGTTTAGTCACTTTACAGGAATTGAAGTGTCCAAAGTCTTCCATTTTCATTCCCACATTGCATCATTTCAAAGACTGCAAATCAGGTTTACAAAATCTGATGCTTCATATGTTCATATTGAATTTCAGTTCACAAAATAATTTTTCTTTCATGAATGTGGTACCGTATTAGCAGTCATACATTTTTGAGATCCACTTCATGTTGTGAGAAATTGAAAAGATATTCTTGTATTTCTTTTTACATTTCAGTTGAAAAGTATGAACATCTTTGCAATGGAGAGGCTTTGTCCAAAGTCAACAAATTCTTGGAGGATGAACACACATTTGAGGAGTACTGCAAGGTAAGGAATTTTCAACCAGTCCACTGCTCAATGCAGTGTGCCCAGGATCTAGATGAAAATGTGTTCAAATTATACTGAATGCAAACATTTTAAAATTGATGTTTGTTGTTCAAATGAAGAAAGTAAGTTTTTGTGGCAAAATTACTTTCATTTTATGGTATTTTGTCTATTTCTCAAATATATAGCTTGCTTAAATTTATCATATGTAATTTCTGGTGTCTGCTGCAGTGGAGTACATAGAATTGTACCCAGAATGAGACATTTTTTATCTTGTTGTCCTCAATATTTTGTACCTCAGTACATTCAAGAATTCCGCTCCCTGGCCAAGGAAATCATGGGCTTGGACAGCATCGTTCACTTCGACATGATCCGTCTCGACTGCGAGGACCTCAAGAGGGGCCTGGCTGAGAAATCTCGCAGCTACGCCAACATGCTCTTGGAGCGAGTTGCGTCCGACCACAGGACAGAGAACGAAAAGTAAGGAGTGCATTTTTACATTACTGTTCTTGAGTCAGTTGACGTTGTTACAGAGAGGCGTACATATAAACGGATGCTGCGCCTCTTGGATAAACAATCTGTGAGTTTGTACCAATAAATCCCATGGTCATGGCATTTTACACTTTAGCTGTATGATTTCTGTAGTTTCACAGGACTTAAACCAGGTTCTAAAGGGAGTGGAGTTATTTTCTGCACATTTGCTGTTTCTGTATATGTATGTTTCTTTAAAAGACCTACAATACTGAAGTAGAATCATGATAGCGTCAAAACAGAGTGGCATCCATTTTTTTTTGACATCCAGTTTGGCAATTTCAGGCATCATCAATGTTAAACTTTGATTGAATCACAAAAAATATCAATTTGATCGACGGCACTTCCTCCCGTCGCAAGAAGATTCAAATCATACCTGAAACCAGTTATCTCTCAGCCATCTCTTGGAGCACCATTGTCATCTTACTTCATTTCTCTGTCTGTCTCTAGCATCTGCAAGGAGTTTGAGACGATACAGGAGCGGGCGCTGAAGGTGCCCGACAGCTCTGAGGAGATGATGGAGATGATCGCCTACATCGAGAACGCCCGCGTTGCAGGCATCAAGAGCCTGAAGGAGCGCATAGGGGAGAGCACGAGGAGGATGAGCTTCCTGCTCGACATCTACTTCTTCCAGCCGGAGCACATCGAGCTCAACAAGACGGTGCTGATGTGGCCCAGCAACATCCAGCCTGTCTTTGATGAGAACGATGAGGTAATTGTTCCAATCTCAATTGCAATGTGTCAGTTTAGTCCTGTGAGCAAGACCAAGCATGCAACCAGATTCAAATTACCATGTGGAGCAGCTCAGCGACATACTGCCTCAAGTGCCCACTGAAATACACACCTGCACAGACTGATAGATGATAAATTATCCTTTTGCCCAATTTTTTTTTTCTAATTTAATGTTCACTTTTTCCTATTTTGTCCAAATTTAGGCTGCTAGCAGAGTCAGTCCCAATCTATGATGGCAGTTGTCTTTTATCGCTCCTATAAATATAGTATGTACAATTTGTTTCTTTGCCATATGCTATTGTTTGTACGAGATTTTCCACTGCACTATATCATTGCAGGGGCAACAAGACCTCGTATCTAAAAAATGTCAAATGTTCAGGAGAGCCAAAAAACATGGCGGCCAAAGCACTATAGGGAATGGGATAGCCTTTCCTTTGACATGCCATGGCGGCTTCATTTTTGGAGTAAGACAGTTGGGATTTGAACAGGACATCACAACGCATTATTTGACCATTAATCCAAAAAAGTCATTTTCACCAAAATTGTAGACACAAGGTCTTGTCACTCCAGCGATGATATAATTGACTCTTTCAATATAGATATATGCATATTGTTTGATAGTATGTTTCCATATGTCGCATTTCATCTGTTAATGCAATTGGAGAAAGATGCGGGTATAAGTCAAGTCAATATAGACCAAATCAAATCACATCAATCTAACAAACCATCCATTGGTTCCCCGTCCTGTCCCTAGCTGGTGGAGTCCTCCAAGCGCAAGGGCGAGAGTGAGCTGCTGGAGAAACGGGAGAAGGTCATGCTGGAACTGGAGAAGATCCGCAAGCGGGTGGCCGAGTTCACCGAGTACGGCGAGCTGGACATGATGGTGCAGTACGTCAACGACGTGCGTGCTGTGCAGAAGCGGCTGGCTGACGCACAGGAGAGCATCAATTTCATCAACAAGGTGAGCAGCGAATGCTTGGGCCGCTGTTTCGGTTATAAGGTCATATTTTGAAAAGAGTCTTCATTTGGCATGACCGAGCTGCCCTCTTTTTAATTTTTTTTCTCTCCCTCTTTTTTTTTTTTTTTTTGACCCACTACTGTTGTTTTGTAGCTCACCTGAGCCAAAGGCTCAAGTAAGCTATTGCTGTATGACATGAAGGTGTTTGAAAAAGAAAAATGGTTAAAAAAAAAAAAAAAAAATTACTAAAAAATACAATGCTAAAACCTTAAAGGCACACAAATGGTTATAATCATTTATGCAATGATTTGCATTTGTTTCCCCAAGTGAGAGATTTCTTGTATGCTTTTTCAAAGCAAGAAGTAGCTGAGCTTAGAATATAATCCTGCACAGTTTTATAGCAGAGGATGTATCGACGCACACAACAAAAACAGTTCTTCAAAGTCATGACATTCTTCCGTCGAGATGTTTTCATTGCAACTGATTGACAAATTGCCCTTGCCCTATTTACATGGATGTAGGGCAATTTGTCAATCATTTGCAAAAAAACAATTCTGTTACTTGAATCCTTGAATTCATAGCATCTTTGTAGGCAGAAGAGGCTAAAATTTTGATGTTATTATTTTTGGCAGTCTCTGTACTTACATGACTATGTGTAAATTCAGACAGAGAGATATTGACTTTATAATCCAGATCATAGTACAGTTACACAAAGAACATAATTACATACATTACCATCTGGCTACTGGACCATTGTGGTAGTATCCATCATCGAGCATTGTGATTGACATTTCAAACTGACTAACATTATTTTGCTTCGGTCTGTGAATATTTGTTTGATAGGAGGAGAAGCTGTTCAAATGGGATGGAACAGACTATCCAGAAATTGAGCAGATCACCTCAGCGATAGAACCCTACCAGAGACTCTTCAGCCTGGTTGTCAAGTGGCAGAGGGCGGAGAAGAAGTGAGTCTGCCTTTAAGACTAGTCATTGATAGCCAAGCATAGACAGTGTCATGGCTTCAATATTGCATTTAATTCCTATTAGTGTTTCATGGAAATTTTAAGTGAGTTTCAAATTGAAGATTTTAAAACAAGAACACAAGTTATCAAAGTATCCCCTAGAGGCATACTTGATTAATTTTCTCCGCTGAAACAGTTTGCTCTTAGAAAATAAAGCTGCACCCTTTAATTATCATTCAATATTAAGCACTCATGTTTTGCCCTGTGGTCCTCTATCTTCACACCACATTTGTTGTGCAAAGCGAAATATCTGTGTAGTTGAAGAGTTTAAGATCTTGTTTGTGGCATATGCATATACACTGTATTCATAAGCTTCATTGGTAGAAGAGACCACAATGAACTTGAAGCATTGTTATGTCAGAAACTATTTTTGAAGACAAAGTCAAGTTGTACTGCATAAGCATTGATGAAATTAATCTGTGATCTTGTTTTTGAATTCCAGGTGGATGGACGGCGCCTTCCTTGAGCTGAACTCGGAATCCATAGAGGGCGAGGCGGACGAGTACTGGAGGGACATCTACAAGATCACCAAGGGCTTCGTCTCCGCCAAGAAGAAAGAGGAAGCGGAAAAGGAGCGCAACGCCCCGCCCAAGAGGAAGAAGCGCATGGAGGATGCGGCGGAGGAGGAGGAGACCAAACCTGCGGAGGAGGAGACGGGATGGGCGGCCATCAAGGTGTGCAACACAGTGCAGGAGCAGATCAAGGAGTTCAAGGTAAAGTGATAGACAGATGGCACTATGTCTATCCTATATTTTTATTTTTGTGTTTTTGTTTTAGTGTGTGTGAATGTTTGTTTGTTTGTTTGTTTTATTTGGCCTTCCAGAAAATTAAAATACACATATTGGGAGGGGATGGTAATCTGCAGCTAGCGCCACCTGCCAAGATGCTATGCATGCTTTGAAAAACAGAAAACACACACAAAAAAAATAAATAAATAAAAAAAAGGGTAAACAGGAATCTCTTGAGGTGACAATTCCATGAAGCAGTTTCTATCTCATGTAAAAGAGGGTCAAAGTTCTGGTTGGATACTTACTCTGTCCATTCTGAAAACAATATTCATGTCTTCTGTCCTGTCTGCTTTGTACCACTTTACACTGATTCTGAACCTCACAGCTGATGGTTTAGTTTTAGAAAGCATGTTCACTGCATTTTGACGGTGTACTGACTCATGATTAATGTATTGCAAAGTAATCCTCACACATGCTCTCGGCAGATAAGAGTCACATGCAGAGCAGATTCTAGTCCTTGTTCAGTACTGTACTCTGAAAGTGTCTTTTGCATTGCAAGCCTTCAATTTCTGATTCTTACATATATGTGTTGCCCCTCATTCAACAGGAGTACATCCCTACCATAGCCATCCTGTGCAACCCCGGCATCAGGCCCCGCCACTGGAGCAAGATGTCGGACATCGCCGGCTTCGACCTGACGCCGGACTCGGGGAGCACACTGCGCAAGGTGCTCAAGCTGAACCTTGGCACTTACATGGAAAAGTTTGAGTCCATCAGCGCTGCAGCTACGAAGGTCAGCTCCTTGGAGACATTCATTATCAAAGAAAGCAATGTAACATCCTTCTCGGCTAAATTCTGCACCGTCCGATGTTGTTCGTTGAATTCTCAGAGCATTGTGTAGAGCACGTACACTTGATGTAATGGAAAGTTTCCTGTCTGTGCTATATATCATCTGCAAGCAGATATTCTCATCAGCATGCTCTACAGGGAAGCATATGGCCACAATTTTTTAGACATTTCTCCTTCCTAGCTGCGTATTTGATAAAGATTTCATGTTTTTCAGCTAGTATGGGTCGTTTGAATATGTAGACGTTGTAAAGAATATTGTAAATGCATTGTGTTAGCTGTTATGCAATGGTGCATACTAAATCAAGAATTCCCCTTTATCTCTTGATTTATATGAAAGTCTGTTATATTTCTATTTTATGTAGATATTGTACATTAAAATTGTAGAGCAGTCTTGTGTATGTAGCTGATGTGTAGACTGTTTGTTTTTTGTTTTTTACTTGTTTTGGTTTTGAACTAGTAGCAATAAGAAAATTAAATTGTTTTATGCTTTAACCTGAACAGGAGTACTCCCTGGAGAAGGCTATGGCAAGGATGTTGGATGACTGGGAAACTGTCCAGTTCGGTCTGACCGCCTATCGCGACACTGGGGTCAAGATCTTGGCCTCGGTCGACGAGATCCAGACCATGCTCGACGACCAGATCGTGAAGACCCAGACGATGAGGGGCTCCCCTTTCATCAAGCCATTTGAGAAGGAGATCAAGGTAAAGTAGGAGTGAGATGCACTAGTTTAGTGAGGACCCGTATTACTACAATTAGCAGGTTTTCTTGAGTGGCATACAACCCTAGAGAATTGTGTTGCTGGCTTACTCATTGCTACATATACCAAGTTTGTTGTTTCTGCAGAGTAGTGGTATGGCATAAAAAAAGACACACGGTCAAACCTGCCTTAGTGGCCACGTGTCTATAGCGGCCACCTGCCATATACGGCCACTAAAAATTTCCCAGAGAGAGAGGCCATGCTAATGACCCTGTCTATAGTGGCCACCTGTCTATAATGACCACTTTTTTCATCTCCCTTGGGTGGCCGCTAAAGACAGATTTGGCTACGTAAAGTATTTGCATTTTGAAAGTTTTACATTGCTATGACATTGAAAATTAAGTACATCATGGTTCAAATTCAGTGGTACACAGACTAATTATCCTTCACCAAATTTACCTACACGTGCTAACATAATGTCCCTGGCCATGGATAATTTCCAGGAGTGGGAGGAGAGACTGCTGCACATCCAAGAGACAATTGACGAGTGGCTGAAGGTCCAGGCCCAGTGGCTGTACCTGGAACCCATCTTCAGCTCCGAGGACATCATGCAGCAGATGCCGGAGGAGGGCAGGCTCTTCCAGACGGTGGACCGCCACTGGAAGGACGTCATGAAGCACACCTCCAAGGACTCAAAGGTAACAGTCTAAAACCTCATACAAAGGTCAGATGTTGGCACTAAATTGGCCATGCTGTAAATAATTTGCTGGGGTTTGAATGCTTCTTTTTGCTGTTGTTGTTGTTTGGTTTTTTTTTTTCAGAAGGTTTTAGAGTCAAGAAAGTTTGATTGCAATTTATGATAAAGTACTTTGCAGGTGCGTAGAGTCAAGGTATGTATCAGTGTACAAATGACGCACAGGTCTGAGTGTGTCAGTCGGAATTGTGTGCATAAGTTAACTATGGAATGCTTAACCCACGAGGCGAAGCCGAGTGGGTTTAGGCTAAATTCCACAGTTACCGCATGCACACTATATTCCGACTGACGCACGAAAAGACATGTGCGTCATCTGATTTATAGAATGGGTAATTTTCTTGCCAAAAACCCATTTTTCTATCGTGTTACCCGATGACAAAATTACTGGATGCATTTCCTGTTGGCTTGGCATAAACGAAAGCTCGAAAGCCATGCATCAGTTTTTACTGGACGCACAGCCAGCCATGCATCAGTAAATACTGATGCATGGTTGTTTTAGCCAATAGGCGTCTCGTACTGAGTGCGCGAACACTTGCTTAGTGCGCGAACCTTTGTTACAAGTACGCGTACTCTTGCTACAAGTGCGCGATAGCATGTTTACCACTGTGACTCGGCGTGCGGCTAGTAAAAATCAACACATAGCTCTCGACCAATGAGATCGCAGGATTCTGGCTACCCATTATATAAACACATTTGATAAGTAGAGGTCATTATTTAGCTGGTTCAATCATTTTGTGAATAGCTAAAACAAAAGACAGAAAAGTAAAACTACTTAAGGGGGATCAGAGAGGTGATATGTACATAGCTGTTTTCCTCATACAACAATGCTATCCAGCATTTCATGGAAACATTACATAGTTATGGCATACTTTTTACACATATTTGATGAAGGATAAGGTATGCAATGGATTTGCCAAAATGAATCATGGATATTACAAGAAGCAGGAATGCAGAAAATGAGAGTATATCAATATTTTTATGGCCAGCATGTTCAGTTGTGAAAATCGATTGTGATTGTGTTTTGCAACCACCTCAATTTCCCCCGTGACTGCAGGTTTTAGCTGCCACCTCCCTGACTGGTATCCTGGAGAAGCTGCAGGATAGCAACAACCTCCTGGACCGCATCCTCAAGGGTCTCAATGCGTACCTGGAGAAGAAGAGGTTGTTCTTCCCTCGGTGAGTGACGAATTTCCAGACGCTCCAGTATCTTGTGTAAATGTGGTGCTCAGAGTACTTTGCAATTGTACAATTTTATGGTCTAAATGCTGCATTTTAAGCCAGCATAATTCACTTATCAACTCTATGAGTGTCGACTTTCTATATTGTATGTAAAACGTGAAGATAGTAGTGATGTTAGTAGATTCCATTCATTTCTGTGACTCATCATGTCAAACCTTTTGGCATTGAAACAAGCAGAAAATAAAAACTATCCAGGGAGCCTTGCTTTCAGTGTCCATGTTCTATCTATCAATTGGTAGAAGAAAAAAAAAAGGAGATAAAGTTTTCACACCACTTTCTACATGAACATACAGGTTGTAAGACTGTCCCAGGTCTGTAGGCCTGCATCCCATTTGATTTCTGGGAATGGCATTGTTGCACTATATGGATTTTCAAGCCGTAATGACACCATGCCATCAAATTACTTATATATTAGCATTTTCACTTGATTTGATCGTAGGCAGTGCTTGAGAGACAGAAAGGTGTAAATGACATGCAGTGTCTATTGTATCAATACCTTTCATGGTCCTGGGGGGTGTTTCATCAACGCTTGTCAGCGCCGACAACTGTCGGCACTGACCAATTTCAGCAAAATCCTTGGTTGTGATTGGCTGAGATGCTCTGGTCACTGACTGTTACTATGGTGATTCAAGTTGTCAGCACCGACAAACGTTGAAACACCCCCCTGAAGTAATAATGATATGATGCTCTGCCACTGTCGACCCCGACAGATTCTTCTTCCTGTCCAATGACGAGATGCTGGAGATTCTGTCGGAGACCAAGGACCCCCTGCGTGTCCAGCCCCACCTCAAGAAGTGCTTCGAGGGTATCTCTAAGCTTGACTTTGATGCACAACTGGACATCCACGCCATGTTCAGCAGTGAAGGGGAGAAGGTAAGTTTTCTCAAAATCTTTGAAGGCTTCCGTGGTGGTAGAACTTTGTGTATTTAGAAGGCTTGTCAGTGCATCACATACTCTCTTTTTTGGGTATGTATTTGGCCCTGACGAGGGGCTACCCGCTCTGGAAGTTTCGGCAAGCGTGTTCTTTCATGTAAGTTTTCTCATCATTGGTATTTTGTGACTTTGTGTGTTAATATATATATTCATTTTCTCTTTATGGTTAAGATCATCTTTGGTCACCTAGAGGTTAACTTGTTGATTTCTCCTGTGATAAGTATATTCATCTTAAGTGAAATTAATTAAACACTTACAATGTAGCTAAGCAGTTTGAAGTGCTTTGCAGCTTGGAGTACACAGCTCATGATTTCCAGCTGTTGCTGATGTAAGAGAATATGTATTTTGGCGATGATCTTCCAGGTTGCCCTTAGCGATGTGATCTCCACCTCTGAGGCACGCGGAGCGGTGGAGAAGTGGCTGCTACAGGTGCAGGATGTCATGCTGAGGAGTGTCAGGGATGTGGTGGAGGCTGCCCATGGGGTAAGATAGTCACCAAACTTTTCACACCCACTCTTTCTCTCTCATTATCTCTCTTTTTCTCTTTCTCTTCCTCTTTTTTTTTCTTGCTCTCTTTTTTTCTCTGTCTTGCTCTCTCAATACTTTTTAGTTTTGTCTTGTTTCCAAAGCTGTGATGTATCTGAATTAGTCCTACTTGTCTTTACAACCAGATTATTTACTTGTATCTATCCTTCCATCCGACCGCCCCTTTTCATCCTTTTGGTAGTCATATATTCTGTATTATCATTGTGTCAGTCATTCAAATTGGATTCACATGGCAATTAGGCAAAAATGATCAGACTTGTATGATTTGTTCTTATCCCTCAATGAGATGATTTTGCAAGTTGCAGCTTGACACTGTTCTCTGGGTCTCATTCTTTCGTTTCCCATCCCACCCCTCCCACAATCAGGCATATGCAGTGGAGCCCAGGGCCAACTGGGTCCAGGAGTGGCCCGGCCAGGTCGTCATCTGCGTCTCCCAGATCTACTGGACGGAGGAGGTCCACGAGGCCATCCGCAGTGGCCCTGGGGGCCTGAGGGAGTACCACAGCAAGCTGGAGTCCCAGCTGCAAGACATCGTGGCCCTGGTGCGTGGCAAGCTGTCCAAGCAGACTCGTACCACCCTGGGAGCCCTGGTGACCATCGATGTGCACGCCAGAGACGTCGTCATGGAGATGGCTGAGCAAGGTATTGTTTGTTGCTAGGCAGCTACTAAATGAAAAGAGAAAGCAATACATGAATAGATGAATTATGTACACAAGTAAATTAAAGATTAAAAAATAACTGAATAGATAGCTATGGAAAGAAAAAAAAAATCTTCATGAATAATGAATAGTAGAAAGCAGATGAATGTATGCATAAATAATGAATGAATGAATAGGTATTTTTAGGATAGACAATTGGGAAAGCCATGTATTACTGGCATGTACAAACTGCCAGCAGTGTGAAGAACAATAGTTAGGAGGGAATGGGTGCATCATGTATACATAGCTTTTTATTTGTTTGAGATCAAAATTTGGTTAAGGAAGGCTTGTACATAGCATGTCAGTTTTATGAAAGCAATGCTCTATGCAGTATTCATGGTAATGAAAAATAACAAGCAAACAAAACAAATTGAAATACAAATTTTCTAATGTCTAGACAACACATTTGCAGAGCTTTTGCTGATGATCATACCACAGAATACACTGTATAATAAAAGGGACCATCTATGGACTATTCAAAACTTATGATGTGACCTGGTTAAATTGTTTTGTTAAATTGTTTTGTTCATTCCTGAAAGGTGTCAGTGCTGAGAGTGACTTCAATTGGCTGGCCCAGCTGCGCTACTACTGGGAGGACAGCAACACTCTCGTCCGTATCACTAATGCCACTGTCAAATATGCCAACGAGTATCTTGGAAACTCGGGAAGGTAATCTGCAGGACATGAAACCTAGCCCTTTTTTTGTAGCCTTCCTATGAAATCACGGCTAATTCTTTTTCCCTTTTTCGCACTATTATTGAGGCTAATTCATCCCTATGTTTGATGCGTGAAGGGTAAGGGTTTTGTGTAGTCACTTTGATGAATACTGTAATTCAAAGGTAAAACATTTTTCATACTCTGTATCATTTAGTTGGAAAATGGGGTTTCAAAGCATAGCACCACACTAAGATAAAAAAGTGATTGACTAGTTGAACTTCAATTATGACATAAAACTTGGGTTGTTTTTACTTCTTGATTTGCCAGCAATATGAAGGAACATAATTGTTGACATCTTGTTATTAGATACTTGGTGTCAGTTAAAAAGTTTTTTGGGTATGTTTTTGTAGGTTGGTGATCACACCTCTCACGGATCGATGCTACCGCACCTTGGTTGGGGCCTTCCACCTCAATCTCGGCGGCGCCCCCGAGGGCCCGGCAGGCACGGGAAAGACTGAGACCACCAAGGATCTGGCCAAGGCGCTGGCTGTCCAGTGCGTGGTCTTCAACTGCTCCGATGGCCTCGACTACCTGGCCATGAGCAAGTTCTTCAAGGGTCTGGCCAGCTCCGGCGCCTGGGCCTGCTTCGACGAGTTCAACCGCATCGAGCTGGAGGTGCTGTCCGTGGTGGCCCAGCAGATCCTGTGTATACAGCGGGCCGTGCAGGCCCACGTGGAGACCTTCCTCTTTGAGGGCACCGAGCTGGTGCTGCGCCCGTCCTGCTTCGTGGCTATCACCATGAACCCCGGCTATGCGGGTCGCTCAGAGCTGCCAGATAACTTGAAGGTAGAGATAATGTGGCTGTAGATAAGTAGTTATTGTAGAATGAGCCCATTTATTGAATGGTTTTGATATGTGGCAGCACAATTGTAGACACACTGTGTGTCACCCGTGCTGTGTTTTATAAACTGCATTGACAAATGAATGAATAAACATGAATGTGTGTGTGTCTACATAGAAAATAAAATGGGTGTAAAAGGAAGAAGTACAAGAGGAAGGTTTAAGTCTCCTGCAGATCATGTAGAAGTTACAGTTTAGTTGCATAAGGCAACACTACATTAAATGAAGTTATCATTGGATAAAAGTTATCTGTTGATAAAACCTACGTTCCTTGTATTTTCTCAACCTACATATATGTTTTTTGTGATCACATAATCTGCAATGTTGCAATGACATAACTATTACTGGTAATCAAGTAACGTATCACATGTGTATGCTCATACTTTCAGGTACTCTTCAGAACAGTGGCCATGATGGTTCCTGACTATGCCATGATTGGAGAGATCATGCTCTACTCCTATGGTTTCGTTGATGCCAGGAACCTGTCCGTCAAGATCGTGACCACATACCGACTTTGCTCGGAGCAGCTGTCCTCCCAGTTTCACTACGACTACGGCATGCGGGCAGTGAAGGCTGTGCTTGCGGCGGCAGGCAACCTGAAGCTGAAGTTTCCCGAAGAGAATGAGGATATTCTGGTAAGTCTGGAAGAGATTTCTGCCAAGTTTTCTTTTTATGCCTCCGCCACGAAGTGGTGCCGGAGGCATTATGTTTTCGGGTTGTCCATCCGTCCGTCCGTCCGTCCGTCCGTCCGTCCGTCCTTCCGTCCGTCCGTCCGTCCTTCCGTCCGTCCGTAATGAATTTTGTGGACAAGGTAACTATCAAAACCTGTTGAGGTATCCTAATGAAACTTGGCATGTATGTGTATTAGGGGGTGAAGTTGTGCCTATCAACTTTTGGGTGCACATGCTCAAAGTCAAAGGTCAAAAGGTCAAGGTCAAATACATAAAATTTCACTATTTCCACCATATCTATTGAATGCCTGAAGATATTTTCTTGAAACCTAGTGTATACATGTATTACCCAATTAAAATTCTCTGGTGAAAGTTTGGGTCATGAGGTCAAAGGTCAAAGGTCAAAAGGTCAGGGTCAAATACATAAAATTTCACTATTTCCACCATATCTATTGAATGCCTGAAGATATTTTCTTGAAACTTAGTGTATACATGTATTACCCAATGAAGATTCTCTGGTGAAAGTTTAGGTCATGAGGTCAAAGGTCAAAGGTCAAAAGGTCAAGTAAAAGTATTAAAACTTCTTTATTTTCTCCATACCTTGGAAAATTGTTCAAGGTATCTTCATGGAACATAGTATATACATGTACGGACTGGAATTGATTGTATCTAGAGAATGTAGGGTTCATGGGGTCAAAGGTCAGGGGTCAAAGGTCAAGTGCAACACTTCAAAATTTTACTATTTTCCTCATATTTATGCAATGCCAGCAGGGTTATATTTTTTTTTTTTTTGCACTTGGTGTATGCATGTGTAACCTAATAGAAATTCTCTGGAAAGTTTTTTTTTTCTTCTTTTTTTTGCCTCAAAGGTCAAAAGGTCAAAGATCAAGTGAAAGTGCTGAACTAACTTTTTCCTCCATATCTCGGAAGTGGCTCAAGTTATCTTGAAACTTAGTACATATTATGCATGTTCTACCTGAAAGTGATTATCTTATGAATTTTAGGGTCAAGGGCCAGATGAAAATGGTAACAATTTACTATTCAATTCAGAAATTCACACCAATTCTCCACACCTGTACCTTGAAAATTACTCAATGCCTAAATGTATGAATGGGTCAAAGTCAAGTTAAAGTCCTTAAATCCCTAGATACATGCTCTCCTATTCATCCAATTAAACCTAGGTCAAGGAAGGTGAACATTCAACACATTTGTGAGAATTGTGAGAAATTTGTTATTTCAATATTTTGCCAATTTTGTGAAAATGTAGTCACACATTGTCCACATGTACTATCTAGACCTATTGGGAAAATCATGTATTATGGCGGAGGCATACCAGTCGCCAAAGCGACATTTCTAGTTCTTAATGGTTTCAGCATTGGCAAAGGACTAAGAGAGAAAATCAAAGAGAAGGTGCTGGGCCATTGTTCAGTGATTTGGGAAATGCATTCAAAGGAGTTGAAAAGAGGAAACTTTAGTGAGAAGGGAATTCAGATCTGGCAAATGAATGTCTCTGATTTACATTTCTTGTATCTCTCAGTGCCTTTTCTGTAAATTCTGTTACAGATCAGATATAATTGATCCTATGAAGGACCAAGGAGATACTCTCTCCTCTTAACACATTGAGGACGAGTCCCGAGTATACTCGTGCAGGTGTCTATGGGAAGTGTGTGTTGTAGCAAAATCAAACCGTCCTCAACGGGCTAGGTGGGCTGTCAATTTTCAAGCATATCCTTGAATGTTAGATTTTTAGGACATCTCAGTAACTTGTGTCTGGGCCTCCAATGATTTAACCCCGTCATGGAGGAGTCCTGAGTATACTCAGGCAGGTGTCTATGGGAAATGGGTGTGTTGCAACAAAATCAGCCCATCCTCAGCAGGTTAAAGATATGTTTTAATATTTGACAGTGATCTCTTTTCATCCTGGATCATCGGGAATTTAAAACAAGGTATAACCTTGGAAGATTAAACTATTCCTTTGCCTTGTTTTCCTCTGACCAACAGCTGCTCCGATCCATCATTGACGTCAACCTGCCCAAGTTCCTGTCCCACGACATCCCTCTCTTCGAGGGCATCATCTCCGACCTGTTTCCGGGCATCACCCTGCCCAAGGCAGACTACCAAGTCTTCATGGAAGCAGTGATGGAGATCTGCGAGAAGAGAAACCTCCAGCCGGTGGACAGCTTCAAGGAGAAGCTGATCCAGACCTACGAGATGATGATCGTGCGACACGGGTGAGGTCATAGGTCATGGCGGCATGTGTTCTGACGTAGGCGATACATACAGAATCCGGAATGTGCAGTGGTGCCCTTTGAGAAATCATGCATGGGATTTTTAGCATGTAGTGTAATGTTTATTATGTGATTATGTACAGAACTATTTTAACAATAAGGAGCTTTGATCAAGTGTTCTCACAAAATGTTCTCCCAGTGTGTTCTGTTTTTGTGTGTAGTCAATACCACATTTTCACAAGACCTGCTCCTAGCACATGAAGCATAAAATCATAGTGAATGCATAATTGAATGTGATGACAGAACTTCTGTTAGGCGTGTCTATTTGTGTCTTAATCTATTTCCGCGACATAACTCACATACAGGAAATGCAGTTTTCAGAAAAGAAGTGAAGAGCAGATGACAGACCATGGTTGATATTGTTTGAACTGTACAGTTGCTATAAATGTAAAAGCCTATAAAGCAGTTGACGGAATACCACTGGGGCATACATGTAGTTCTGTGAAAGGACAAATTTGAGGTAAAAGTCCAAAAATTCTAAAATCAGGGTTCAACAAATTTTGCCCAAAGAGCACAACTTTTCGCACAGCTGAACTGAATCTGACTCACCATAATAAACTCTTTCCATACTCTCTCTACCACCCTCCCAATCTTCTGCCAGTTTCATGTTGGTTGGAGAGCCATTCGCAGGAAAAACCCAGGTTCTCCACGTGCTGGCTGACGCACTGACCCTCCTCAATGAGAAGGGTCTGAACGAGGAAGAGAAGGTCATCCACCGGACGGTCAACCCCAAGGCTGTCACCATGGGTCAGCTCTTTGGTCAGTTTGACCCGGTATCCCATGAGGTACGATCAGTCAGTGTAAATCAGGCGTTTTTTCTTAAACTGCTTGCATTATGATCCATGATATCTGTATGCCAACCTAAGTAACTCTGGCCTGAAAACATATAAAAGCCAGATGAGTTGTTTATTCTGTGTACATATCAAGCAGACCTGATTCATTCTTTTTCCTTTCTAGCATAATGTTGCAAAACATATTTACACTAAGAACCTTTGCATGTTGGTCTGCAGTATTTCAGTAGAGGGATGGTAGATTTCAGTTCAATGAATGAAAGTGTGTTCTAATGCAAAATTGCCTATGTAGTTATCGTGATTTGAATGGAGCAAATATTATGAATGTCATCTTCTTTTAATCCTTTCAGTGGACGGACGGAATTGTGGCCAACACCTTCCGTGAGTTTGCCTCCACAGACACGCCCGACCGCAAGTGGGTGCTGTTTGACGGTCCCATCGACACGCTTTGGATTGAGAGTATGAACACTGTGCTGGACGACAACAAGAAGCTCTGCCTGATGAGCGGTGAGATCATCCAGATGTCACCTCCGATGAGTCTCATCTTTGAGACTATGGATCTCTCTCAGGCCTCGGTGAGTGTACTTTAATAGAAGTAAGGACTCTAACCGATCAAGAGTAAGGACTCTAACCAATCCCTTTTTTTGTTTCAGGTTGTTTTGTTGTTTGTTTGGTTTTTTATTCCTCAGAGTGTGTGCCTTTTTTCTAGTCCAACTTTGAACTTTGTTGTTTGAGAAATATTGCTTTATCTTTCTTCTTTTTTTCACATTCTTCACTGATAACTCCATCAATGGTCCCATTCTTCATGAGAAACTTGTCATATTTTTACAGTTTTCAAGTCTTTCAATTTTCATCATTCCTTACATGCTTCCTTCCCTTCTATGTTTATTAGGTATAGAGTACCAAAGTGTGATGTCATAACCACTCATTGCCATGGAAACTGGTTCTAAATGACCTCATGTGGCCTGAGTGTTTGTGCATGTGTGTGGTTTCAACCTACGCTATGACTATAAATTTGACATCATCACTTCGGTACTTTATTATGTTATGTTAGGTATCAAAACTAGGATGTACTAAAGACAAACCAGAAGTTACATATTGTGGTCGATAACAAGAACAGATGAGAATTCAACATTATTTCTCTCCGACATCCTTCTCCCCCCCCCCCCCCAAAAAAAACAACAACAACAATAGCCTGCTACTGTAAGCCGCTGCGGCATGATTTACCTGGAGCCGTCTAGTCTCGGCTGGCGCCCGGTTTTCAAGTCCTGGTGTAATGAACTGCCAGAGGAGCTGCAGAAGGAGCTGCCGCTCATCAAGGCTCTCTTTGATTGGCTCGTCGAACCCTGCATCGACTACGTCCGCAGGAATTGCAAGGTTTGTTTGAAGACATTCCATATATGCTTCATAAGATACTGTGACAGCTGCAACTGTGTCAGGTCATACTGGCCACTTGATTGATTCAGAGCCAAAGAATGATGACAGATTAATGTCAAGAATAGTATAAGAAGTTAATTCTTGAATGGAATCGTAGTCATAGCAACCAAAGTTAATTCTTGAGATGTCAAGTTTACATGTGTTTTTAGATATTTTCATTCATATCATTTCATCATTCATATCATTTTATAGTTCATATCTTTGATAGACTGTGACCATATATGATATACAAATGATGCACAGGACAGAGTGGATCGGTGAGAATTGGATGCGCAAGTTTAACTTTGGAACTGTGTAAACCCGCGAGCGCAGCGAGTGGGTTTTAGACTGTTCCAAAGTTAAACAAGAGCATCCAATTCTCACTGATCCACGAAATAGGTCTGTGCATCATTTGTGTCATAAAATGGGCCCGTAAATTCATGAAATACAACCATTTTCCCCATCATGCATCCGGTACACCTACTACACTATATAAGACTTGAGCCGTGCGTTCGGATTTTACCAGATGCATGGCCATGCGGTCAGATTTTACCGGACGCATGGCTCAGTGTGGATCAGTAAAAATCAATACATGACAATTGACCAATCAGATTGCAGAGATTCTAAAGCCCATTTTATAAATGCAATTAACAAATGCATGGATACGTTCTGTTCCAGGAATACGTGGCAACAAGCATAAACAACATGGCGCGCTCATTGATGTACTTTGTGAGGATGTTCATGGATGACAACTTGGCCAATAGTGACCCAAAGAACATGAAGCCTTGGCTCGTTGTAAGTATGGCATGGATCCTTGAGACAGGTCCTTTGCAGTGAGATCTACTGTTCAGAAGATGTAATTCAACTCAAAATCGCAGACATTTGAACTTCAATGGTCCATTGTGTGCAGTTCTGAACAAGAATGACCCCCTGGAACTTTAAATGTTCTGCCCATTGGTTCCATGTTGTTGGTAACTTTGTTTACTTTTTCTTGCACCAAATCTTCATTGAGCACTATTTTAGACCATTGCACGTTTGAATGGCCATGTTTCATCATCCTACATTGCATAGGTTTTTTTCGCTTTGCCAAGTTTTTGTGGGTTGGTTATATTAAAGCACTGACTAAAACCTCCATTTTGAACATGGTCAAAGACTAAACCTCTTTCTTTAAGTAGACTGAAAGCTTGCCTGTAGCTCAGAATTCAAATGTGGCTGAACTAGCAGCTGGTGTCGCTGTAAAAAATTGGTAATCATAGGTATTTCATTATCATTTGACTGTAGCTTTGTAAATGTATAGAGTGTCCTAATGCATTCAAGCCATACATGTTTTCATATCCTCCCCTCTGCAATCCCAGAACACCTTCCTCTTCTCCATCATCTGGTCAGTGGGCTGCACGACGGACAACGACGGCCGTAGCAAGTTTGACCTGTACCTGCGAGACATGATGACGGGCAAGGCGGAGGAGCACCCCATCCCGCCGGAGGTGGGCAAGCTGGATGTGCCCCTCCCCCCAGAGGGGATGGTATACGATTACCTCTTTGAGGTGAGTCTCGAGTAGGCCAGTTGCCAACAGACGGTTTATTCCAAATTCAGTGATAAAAAATCATTGATGCATTGGAATGTAATCTGCAATCTATATATTACCTTGTCTTTAAAACCATCTCCAGCATTATCCATTACTGCAACAAGCCAGATTGGTTGTTGCCTTATGCAATCAGATCATAGATGCAGCTGGACAAAATTAGTGATTTCAAAGGAAAGACATATTAGCTCCTATTACATTACAAGTGGTTGACAAGATGATATCATTTCGAGGGATATGGAAGATTCTGAGTTTAGTATATTTAGTTATGACATCTCATTTTTGTTCATCATGATCGTTATTGGAGTATTAAGAGAACAGGGAATGATGTAACAAATACGATTTCACATGTAATGCATATGTTAATATATTGCATATTCTTGTATACTTTTTTGATGGACTGAATCAGTACAAGGCCAGGGGCAAATGGACACACTGGAATGACACAATCCGGAACATGGACATCGGTCAAGGCCGCAAAGTGCAGGAGATCATCGTGCCGACCATGGACACAGCACGCTACACTTACCTCATGGACATTGCCATCAGACGAGAAAGGTGAAACACACTCTGCTGCTTACCACACACATTTTCCCATCTCATCTGTATTGATGGTGTTTCTTATGCAGCGAATATCGAAACATGGCCCAGTTTCAAGATATGATTCCAGTGACTAATTATAGACATGATCCATATAAAGCAGATTTTTTTTTATTTGCAGTCTACCTAAGTCTTTAGCTCTTGAACTCATTCCGCAATATATGTGGTTTGTAAAGTGATAACTGATCTAATTCTGATATTCTTGCTCCATAATAATAATGATATCCTAATAATGTGGTTAAGCAAGACATCCACTTTTACTACTTTCCTTTCTAGAGCAATGATGGAGGTTGGAACTGTTTAATCCATATGCTTACTTGAATGAAATGTTGAAATTGTAAAACCATTTCCCTCTAAGACGTTTCATTTCTTTGATCTGCTATCTTATATATTTCTTATATAATTATAAATGAATCATAGTCATTTTGTAATAATGATTAGAGTTTGATATTGTCCAATTGTCTTCAGTTGTTGTTGCTTTTTGGGTTGCCTCTCAATAAAAATCACCCTCATTCTGTACCACTAGGGCTATCCTATTTGTTGGCCCCACCGGTACGGGCAAGAGTGTGTACGTCAAGGATAAGCTGATGAACAACCTGTCCAAGGATGACTACCTGCCCCTCTTCATTAACTTCTCAGCCCAGACCAGCGCCAACCAGACACAGGTTCGTAGATAACAGAACTTCAAACTACAGCAGCCATCCTTCCTTAACTCTGGATGTGGCTTAGGAACAAACACATACCATACTCAAGTTGAATTGGAGGAGAGATTATTTCAGCCCCACCCAAGCCAGAGGCTAGACTACCAAATGTAATTGCACTGGAAGTTTGATGGAACAGTTGTAAGATAGTTAATCTGGACATGGTGTGAAAATTTACTTTCTGTCAAACTAGAGCTATCAGTTCTCACATAACCACTTGTTGAAATATGCTGTAAAGCTATGCTATGCAACAGCAGATACTTAATATTTTCTGAAGCAGATTTTTTGGTTTGTCGAGAACTCTGTTGGAGCTCTCTGTTTTCTAATTTTATCTGAGTTCATTTTTATCTGAATGTGGTGAAGTTTGTTTTGATCTAAATGTGATGAAATTTGTTTGACACATTCCACATAGAGTCAGGGCGGTGAAATGAGGCATTAAGTACCAGAAAGTAAGTAATGTTTTAAGCTAAAGTTCATTCTTGTGGATCCATAATCCATCTTCTTCAACATTAATTTCCTGAGTTGTCTGAGTTTCACTGTACTGAGATGTCTAAATATCCTGTAAATCTGCAGGATATCATCATGTCCAAGCTGGACAAGAGGCGTAAGGGCGTGTTTGGACCACCCATGGGCAAGCGGTCAGTCATCTTTGTGGACGATCTCAACATGCCGGCCAGGGAGGTGTACGGAGCCCAGCCGCCCATCGAGCTCCTCCGACAGTACTTTGACCACAAGAACTGGTCAGTTTGTTTGCCGTCCATTCAACTCACTTTCACTTTTACTGTAGTTTCCAAAGTCAGACACTTTTAGACACTACATTGATCTTGTAGTTTCTTCCTTAGATTATGATGTGTGCATCATATTTTGAATATAATGTTCTCAGAGTGATGGGTGAAAGTTGTAGGAAAAAATAGAATCAGAGTAGGAATAGAGTACTGAAAATAGTCTTCCGTAAGACAGAAAGTTGTTTTTATATGTTGTATCCCTTGTATGCTGGCTTATGTTTGTGTCTGCAACTTCTTGAAAATCTAGGGATATTACAAGAGTGTTAAGACAAGCTTGTATTTAATGCAGCCACAATAGTTTTTGAGGAAGACTAATTCTAAGATCATGTTGTTTTGAAGAATTGTTGCCACTGAGGTAAATTTTGTCTTACTCACATGAGACAAGAAAAAAAAAAGTGCATCGTAAATCTTGGCAAAGAAGAACTGTGTACATGCACGCACACACACACCAATAGTCTTCTTAGTTTGGTGCTTCTTTTTCATTCTATTGAATTTGGTTTGAATCATATATTTTGTAAATAGGAAGTATTAATTGTGTTCAAAGTGGATGACACATGCCGCCATCTGCATCAAATTATAAAATAGCACTGATTATTTTTCAGAAAAAAAAGTAAAAATGATTTGAATATCAATAATTGTATTTGATGAAATGATCTGAGTTCATTAAACAATGAGCCATCTTGTCTGAGATAGCAAAATGGGAAAGGTTGATGGAAAGGAATTTAGTTTTGCTGAAACTGAATGACTGAAATCATAGAAAACAATGATTAAAAAATAATCATATAGAATTTAATGCAAAAAATGGTATTCAATCACCCATATAAATCATGATTCATGATTGTTTGTTTGCCTGACCCAGGTATGACAAGAAGGACACCAGTAAGATCAGTCTGATCGACATCCAGTACCTGTGTGCCATGGGCCCACCGGGCGGGGGCCGCAACCCCATCACGCCCCGATTCCTGCGCCACTTCAACGTCATCGGCATTGTCCCCTTCAACGATGAGACCATGCAGCGGATCTTCACCACCATCGTCAGCTATTACCTCAGGGTGAGTTGCTGTCCGCTCCTCTTCTGTTCATTTTAGAATTGCAATGATTAGAAACACAGAGCCAATTCAAATCTAGTCTGTAGATATGCAAATTTTGATTGCATAAATGTGTGTCTAAACACATTGGGTATCGCAACAGACATCCAGTGATGACACGCAAATATGCAAGGTATGTTTGTTTTGCTTTAGTTGTAGTCTACAGACAAAATTCAAGCAATGAATTCCTACAGTAGTCTGCTTTCAACTACCTGAGTCAAAGTAATGAAATGATGGTTTTGGGGTTGTAATGTTGTTCTTTTTTCATCAATTTCCTCAGTGAAGCTAGTGGTTTCATGCAGTATATCAGGAAGTTAATATTAAACTGTATTGGATCTAGCTAACAATGTAGTAAGAGAACTGAACAGATTAGAAAATTACATGAATTGGACAAAGAGTAAGCAAAGGCAAGTGCTGGCAGCTTGAATGTCTGTTTATCTTTCAACATCAAATCCTGTGGGGCACTCGAGTACCCATCTTTTATGTTATACTTGTATAGTCTTTTTCACTACTATTTTGGCACAAAAAAACAAAACAAAAAAAACAACACCCAAATATGAGGATCTGTTACATAGACTGAGTTTGTCAGTTCTGCATATTTTTATTGAGTGTTGGAAGTGAGCTTGTTGTCTTTAAAAGTAAAAATTTAATAGCATTTCTATGGACAAGTTAAATATTTTACTCATATTTGTTTGATGGACTATCAGGCCAACGAGTTCCCTCCAGAAATCTTCACCTGCGGCAACATGGTGGTGACTGGTACCATGGAGGTGTACAAGCAGGCCATGGCCAATCTCCTGCCCACGCCGGCCAAATCCCACTACACCTTCAACCTGCGCGACTTTGCCCGCGTCGTCAACGGCGTGCTGCTCGTCAAGAAGAAGGCGGTGGAGAACAAGCGCACCTTCACGCGGCTCTGGGTGCACGAGGTCTTCCGCGTCTTCTACGACCGCCTCATCGACGACGCAGACAGGGAGTGGCTGTTCAAGTGAGTCTTGGCTCATCTGTCGTCGTCATTTCATTTTCAGAAGTTCCCACTGTCCTCTCCATTGCAAACACACACACACATACATTGCTCACTTGTATGATTCTTTCATTGAAAGTTCGAAAAAATTTGATCTATTTTTTGCTTTTGCAATTTTTATGCCTCCGCAAGGAAGTGGCCGGAGGCATTATGTTTTCGGGTCGTCCGTCCGTCCGTCCGTCCGTACGTCCGTCCGTCCCGTTTTGTTTTTGTCGATATCTCAAGAACCGTGTGGTGGTTTTACATCAAACTTGGTATGAGGGTATATCCTTGGGGGATAATACTTTGTGTGGATTTTAGGGTCACAGGGTCAAAGGTCAAAGGTCACAGGTTATTTTGTGAAAAAAAAATTGAAATTCCGCATATTTCTCCATATCTTGCAGATGGTTCAAGGTATCTTCATAGAACTTAGTATATATGCTTGTACCGATGGGCAGTGATTATCTAGGGAAGTTGGGGGTCATGGGTCAAAGGTCAGGGGGGTCAAAGGTCAAGGTCAACTCCTCAAAATATCACTACTTCCTTAAAATGCAATATGCCTGAAAGTTTTTTTTTTTTTTTTAAACTGGATGTATGGCATGTATTACCCAATATATATTTTTTGGGAAGTTTCTTGCCAAAAGGTCAAAGGTCAAGTGAAAGTGCTAAATTGCACTTTTTCCTCCATATCTCGAAAGTAACTCAAGGTATCATCATGAAACTTACATATTTATGCATGTTCTACCTGACAGTGATTCTCTGTGGAACTGTGAGGTCAACGGTCAAAGACCAGGTTTAGATAATGCTATTTTCCCATTTGATACTGAAATTATACTTTTTCTCAACACCTTGAAAATTACTCAAAGCATAAACTTATAAAAGGGTCAAAAGTCAAGTAGAAATCATTAGTTCCCCAAATACCTGCACTCTGACATTTGAATAATTCATCCAATTGAACCTAGTTCTAGGAAAGTGAACATTCAGCACATTTGTGGCAAACCTGTCATTTTAATATTTTGCCAATTGTGTGAAACTGTCATCACACATTGTCAAGACATTGTACTATTGACCTATTAGGAGAACCATGCATGATGGCGGAGGCATATCAGTCGCCGTAGCGATATATCTAGTTTATTCAATTTGTGTAGTACAAAGTGCCTTGGTGGCTACAGAATGAAAGCCTGTCTTGCGTTATCCCATTTTAGCTTCACTAAGTCAGTTGGACAGGTGGCCAGTGGCTAAAATCAGCTTGTAAGTGGGAAACAAGCAAGGGGAAATCACACTGTTGTTACATGTATTCTAAAAGCCTACTCTCTTCTAGATGAAGCGTATCAATTATAACTAATTTTTTTTTTCCCAGAAAATCCTTAGCTCTTCAAAATTCAGTAAGCGTGTTAAACAGTGCACAGGAAGGTAACATTATCATGCTTATTAGACCTCACGACCTAACAGCTTTCAGGATTCATAATAACAGCCATCTTCCTTGTAGTCCCATTGATATGATGAGATGTCTTGGTCTTGAATTGTATCAATGCTCACCTTCTCAAGTCGTGACCTTTGACACCTCTCTCTCTCTCTCAATCTCATTAGGTTGTGTCAGACCCTGGTGAAGGATGTCTTCAAGGACAGCTTTGAGGCGGTCTTCGAGCACCTGGACCCGGACAAGCGGGGCATCAAGCAGGACAACATGCGCTCGCTGATGTTTGGTGACTACATGAACCCCGAGGCGGAGGACGAGGACAAGATGTACGAGGAGGTGAAGTCGGTGGAGGAGTTCAACAAGGTGGTGGAGTACCAGCTGGATGAGTACAACCAGATGCACAAGACGGGGATGAACCTTGTCATCTTCCGGTAGGCCTTTGTTTTGTGTCACAGAGCCAGACTCCTAATTGTGTTCCTCCACCTGCTGTAAATCTCATGTGATGGTTTCCCCCTCCTCCACCTGGAACACCCCCAATATTTACCCAGGGTGATGACAATATGGTAGTTGACCTTTGTTCCTCATTGGAGTCACTAAATGTGTGTGTGTTTGTTTGTTTGTTTGTTTGTTATTTTGAGGGGGTTCTCATAGAGTAAAGTAATGAATCCATTGTACACTGTGCCTCAGTGAAAATATATCTTATTGATATTTTGCTGATACTGATGGTATGATGACTGGTGTAATAGCAACAAGCATAACAAGCATGAGCTACTGATGTAATCATGCTGAAAATGAGGACCTCAGTGGTCTTTGGGAGCAAAGCATTGCTTAGGCTGACATATCATAAGCTGTTGTCACTAACCCTTTGGGGAGTATCTTCACTACTTTCTGTTTCATGTTAAAGGGCACCTCAATGAATACAAGTAATACAAAGCAATCAAGTATATCTATTCTTACTGTGTAAGACAGAGAAACATCTATGATGGTATCAGTCTAAAAAAACAGTAATTAACTATTCATATCTCTGCTGAAACATGATATTGCAGATATGTTCTGGAGCACCTGTCCCGCATCAGTCGAGTGCTGAAGCAGCCAGGAGGGAATGCCATGTTGGTGGGTGTAGGGGGAAGCGGACGACAGTCCCTCACGCGACTGGCTGCCCACATGGCCGGCTTCAGCCTCTTCCAGCCGGAGATCTCTAAGAGCTATGGCAAGAACGAGTGGCGGGAAGACCTCAAGGTGAGCTGTTGAAGCTGGCACCTTCATTTTTTTCACCAGCTGGAGTGGTATAAATATTCATAGCCTCCATGCCTTACAGAATTGTATGATATTATTGCACCTGAAATCATTGTAGAGTGTTGTTTCAAAACTTCCCAAAAGAAATTTTGAATTGCCACAAACTGATGCTCGAGTTGTATGTGTGTGTATGTAGTATTAGGCAAGGCGTACTTAATTTCACCTCCTTGATAATGGAATAATGACAGATATGATCTCACCTGAAATTGATTTTAGATTTGTATGGTTGTTGAAAGAGAACTTGACACATTCAGAGAGAGAAAATGTGAACTGAGGAAAATCTGTGCCATCCTGATGTTAAGTTGCATTTCCTAGTGAAGAGCAGTTTCACATTCCTGTGGCACAGTCTGCTTTCAATCCCAAAGCTAAACTACATTGTATAGCAGGTTCTGAGAGATACATGCAATATACGTACACAATATAAGCAAAGTGATCACCATCTACCTTGACTGTGGAACTAAACTTGTGCACTCTGCTCTCGCCTCCTTGATAGTCCCTGCTGAAAAATGCTGGTGCCTTGGGTAAGCCCACAGCCTTCCTCATCACGGACACACAGATCAAGGAGGAGTCCTTCCTGGAAGACATCGACAACCTCCTCAATACGGGCGAGGTGCCAAATCTCTACGCTGTTGACGAGAAGCAGGAGCTTCTTGAGGTGAGCAGGTGGCATTTACATTGTAGATACCATGGTGACAGCTTAGCAATAGCCAATCAGACCTTTGCGTGCTTAGATGTTGCTATGGTGACTCCAATTTATGTTATGTTACATGAATTACACAGGTCCGTACAAACAGGGCTCATATGGTGGATATTTCTTCTTCCTTTCTCCAGGTTCTTTCTTTTGCTATCTAATTCATTTTATATCACCTTGAATATTTTTTCTCAGAGAGAAGGCAGTCATCTCAGTTTATCATTATTCAATCCATTGGAATGTAATGGGGATGAGGGGTTCACTTCTCAAAAGTAATCTGTTCTTGAATAAATTAATATGTAAACTTTTTAAGCATGACTCCAGAATATGTTTGCATAAAGTTTATGCAATTATCATCGATGAAATTATTCTTTTTTCCTTGTTAAGGAAATTTGCACCTCCGTCAAGAAAATTATTACTTACTATAAAAAGCAATAAGGTAAATATGAAGTATATGTATACATGTATACAAACATAAAAAGCACACTGTGATCACTGTCAAACAGTATGGATTATTAAGTGAAGATAACAAATAAATTTGTCACTGATGCCATTGCTGAACATTTGCTTCCTGTTTTGAATCTTGTACCATCCCCGGCATTTGTATGGCAGCACAGTATAAAACTTTTATTTCTTTTAGAGATGATATGTGATAGTCAAGTGATCTCATCAGAATGACATCGTTGAATGAATTTTTCAATACATTCTCTGCTGGGAAATCTTGGTGTATTACCACTGTGCATACTTATTGGTTTCCCATGCTTTGCTCAAATCACAGGCTGTCAGGCCAGTTGCCCAGGCCGGCGACAAGAACGCCGACTTCAGTCCCCTCGCCCTCTTTGCCTTCTTTGTCAACCGCTGCAAGGAGAACCTCCACATCATCATCGCCTTCTCGCCAATCGGCAACACCTTCAGGAACCGCCTGCGCCAGTTCCCTTCCCTCATCAACTGCTGTACCATCGATTGGTTCCAGGTTGGTCCACACTTAAGTCTGCAGAGAGATTCAATGAGTCAGATACAGTAATGTAGTCTTCATTAAGTTAAGCAAGTTGTAAATTAATGTACGTTCTTGTGGACTCAGTAGTTAGTAAGCTTCTTCTTTCTTTTTTTCTTTTTGTCATTCTTGGTTATGTGAGTTGTATGAATTTGTTGAATGAGATTTTTATGCCTCCGCAACGAAGTGGCCGGAGGCATTATGTTTTCGGGTCGTCCGTCCGTCCGTCCGTCCGTCCGTACGTCCGTCCGTACGTCCGTCCGTCCCGTTTTGTTTTTGTCGATATCTCAAGAACCGTGTGGTGGTTTTACATCAAACTTGGTATGAGGGTATATCCTTGGGGGATAATACTATGTGTGGATTTTAGGGTCACAGGGTCAAAGGTCAAAGGTCACAGGTTATTTTGTGAAAAAAAAATTGAAATTCCACATATTTCTCCATATCTCGCAGATGGTTCAAGATATCTTCATAGAACTTAGTATATATGCTTGTATCGATGGGCAGTGATTATCTAGGGAAGTTGGGGGTCATGGGTCAAAGGTCAGGGGGGTCAAAGGTCAAGGTCAACTCCTCAAAATATCACTTCTTTCCTTAAAATGCAATATGCCTGAAGGTTTTTTTTTTTTTTTAAACTGGATGTATGGCATGTATTACCCAATATATATTTTTTTGGAAGTTTCTTGCCAAAAGGTCAAAGGTCAAGTGAAAGTGCTAAATTGCACTTTTTCCTCCATATCTCGAAAGTAACTCAAGGTATCATCATGAAACTTACATATTTATGCATGTTCTACCTAACAGTGATTCTCTGTGAAACTGTGAGGTCAACGGTCAAAGACCAGGTTTAGATAATGCTATTTTCCCATTTGATACTGAAATTATACTTTTTCTCAATACCTTGAAAATTACTCAAAGCATAAACTTATAAAAGGGTCAAAAGTCAAGTAGAAATCATTAGTTCCCCAAATACCTGCACTCTGACATTTGAATAATTCATCCAATTGAACCTAGTTCTAGGAAAGTGAACATTCAGCACATTTGTGGCAAACCTGTCATTTTAATATTTTGCCAATTGTGTGAAACTGTCATCACACATTGTCAAGACATTGTACTATAGACCTATTAGGAGAACCATGCATGATGGCGGAGGCATATCAGTCGCCGTAGCGATATATCTAGTTTCCTTCAAGAGTTCCTAAACAGGGGTTTGGAAAGTTTAACACACGTGCAACATTGAGATGCGTTACAACATATGTGAAGAAACTTCAGTACAGTCTACATGCATATTGGTGTGAGAAGAACAGGTTATCAAATTTAAATGAGCGTGTATGCTGCTGTCCATCAGTTGTGTATCATTTGTTGTAAGCGATCCAAACTACACAAGCTGCTCCCACATACTTATCTGCATTAATTATGTTGTCTTCCGTTGCTAGGCGTGGCCTGAAGATGCCTTGGAGAGGGTGGCCAATAAGTTCCTGGAGACTGTGGAGATGGAGGAGGAGGAGCGTGGTAGCGTGGTCCACATCTGCAAAAGCTTCCACACCAGTGCCAGGAACCTGTCTGAAAAGTGAGTGGTTCTTCCACAGGAAATCACATATCATGGACTGTCAACATTCTGCACCAGATAGGCTGTTTTGTTATTGCAAAAGAAATCATTAACCCAATAGACTGCAGTTATCCATGTGATGCTACTGTACAAATACAAACTGGAAGAGCATGTTTAGCATTTCTAATAGTTTATGTGCAAGCCCCCCCCCCCCCTAAAAAAAAAAAGGAGAAAATATCAAAGGAATGCAAAAAGGGAGTTGTGTTATAAATTGTCCTGAGAAAGAATTTGGTGATATCGTGCCATACTTGCTTCCCTGTGTACCTCAGGTTCTTTGAGGAGCTCGGGAGACACAACTATGTGACCCCAACCTCGTATCTGGAGCTGATCTCGGCCTTCAAGACGCTGCTGGGCAAGAAGCGGGACGAGATCGCCAAGGCCAAGCGCCGCTACGTGGTGGGCCTGGAGAAGCTGAAGTTTGCCGAGAACCAGGTGGGCGAGATGCAGGTGGAGCTGAAGGAGCTCCAGCCCAAGCTGGTGGTCGCCGCGGAGGAGAACGAGAAAATGATGAAGGTGAGTTGAAAATGGAGGTCCCATGTTTGGGAGAGCGAGAGACAGAGGCAGTAGCCACTGTCACACTGGTGAAATGTAGCAGAGTTTAACTTTGAGAAGTCTTTGCAAAGT
Source organism: Diadema setosum (assembly GCA_033980235.1). NCBI lineage: Eukaryota > Metazoa > Echinodermata > Echinoidea > Diadematoida > Diadematidae > Diadema > Diadema setosum. Next base: position 31,800,595 of record CM067060.1, read on the forward strand.
TTGCCCGTCCGTCCACACTGGTGGCCAAACTTCTTAAAGTTTTAGTTCTCGAAGCTTGGGTCACTGATGTGCATGCACGACATAGTGTAGAATTAAGTGTGTATCATCTGACAGCTAATGATTGCGACGTAAGAATATACACACATGCATCGCAATGAATGCATGCTTTGGAGGCACTGCAATGAACATGCACTTTGGACGCACCGCAGTGGGTTTGTCTTGTGACATATTTCACAAAGTTTCAGTTGCGTGTGCCCAGACTGCATAAACTTCAAGAACTTAAACTTTGCAAACTTGGTTGGGTGCTGGAGTTAGAACTATGCATGTAGGAGTAAATGTTCATAAAATCTATATAAAATGAGATTATTTTGCGTTCTTTGTTTTGGTGCCTCAAGTTTCTACTTTTCACACTTTACATTGTTCATAAGATTATAATTATGACTATTATTATCATGGAATTACACCTTAAACACTTGTGCTTCTCTGCTTCTAGTGCATGACTATTGCAATTTTTGTGTACGCTGTATATCATGGGTACACCATCAATGAATAGCTCTATCTCACATGTTTCTCATGAACTTCATCATATGTCAGAGTTCGCCTTGTCTCTTGTCCCTGTGCAGGTGATTACGAAGGAGTCAGTAGAGGTCCAGGCCACAAGCGAGATCGTCAAGAAGGATGAGGCATCAGCTAATGAACAGGCAGCTGCAGCCCAGGCCCTCAAGGATGAATGCGAGAGTGATCTGGCCGAGGCCATCCCAGCGCTTGAGGCTGCCCTGGCTGCTCTCAACACCCTGAAGGTATTCACAGGCCTTCGCCTTAGCCCTTTTTCTTGAAGAAGGGACAACTCCTAGCATGAAATGATGACTTGTGTGGTATATGATATGCATATAACTATGACTTGAGGATTATGTTACAATGATTTCTTTACAAATAAGACTCCTGTGTATCGCCGTAGATGATAGATGCTCAGAGTATTGATGGAAAGTAGAAGTATGTTCCGACTAAATACTGTATCCAACTTTACCCTGCTTGACTTTTTCTTAAACCAAATTAGGAACATGCAACCTTTGTCAGAAATGCCACAAATATCCCCTGGCCTAAGGGTAGGTATTGGGATGGCTATAAGAAGAGGAAAAATATCTTCTCCCTTTTGAGATATTGTTCTAAATGTGGTGGCCAGGGCCCCATTTCTTAAAAAGTTGACATAATACCAACTCTTGCTGGAATGACAATTGTCTTGATAATAACAAGAATCTAGCTTCCTGATTGGCTGTTGCTGTAGGAAACTTGCCATTCCAGCAAGAGTTGCTATCCTAACATCTTTTATGAAATGAGGCACAGGGCTTGTCTGCATTCCAAACTCTCTGGTCAAGTCCAGGGCCCCATTTCATAAAAAGTTGATATGATAGCAACTCTTGCTGGAATGTCGATTGTCATGACAACGACAATAATCCAGCTTCCTGATTGGCTGTTGCTGTTGGAAGTTGCCATTCCAGCAAGAGTTGCCATTCTAACATCTTTTATGAAATGGGGCCCAGGTTTTTTTGTGACTTATTTCTTGCTACAAACCAGCTCTTTAACCCATTGTGTCCCGTTGGTACTTTGCAGCCTGCTGACATTGCCGTGGTGAAGACAATGAAGAACCCACCATCTGGCGTGAAGCTGGTCATGTCTGCTGTCTGTGTCATGAAGGACATCAAGCCTGAGAAGATCAATGACCCTGCAGGCACTGGGGGAAAGATCCTGGACTACTGGGGACCCTCCAAGAAATTGGTCGGAGACATGAACTTCCTCAACATGCTGAAGACCTATGATAAAGACAATATTCCGGTAAAGAGGCATTTTTATTTTGTTACATTTCAAACAAAACGACCCCCCAAAATAAAAATTTCATAGTGAAGTTATCCAGGAATATTATGACATGTTTTTGTGGTATGTCATTTATTCGAAATATTTGTAGATGTCATGTTTCAGCGAGCCTGGTTTCTATGGAAGTGAAATATGGTATGGTTTTTCTCTTCAATTTTGCCTTGAAATGTTGAGTATTTCAGCTCTGCAATACCACTGGATGCATACCCCAATATTGGATTTTAAAAAGATCAATTTCCTAAAATATAGCTTTCTTCTCTCAAATGTCCCAATTAAAATGATAGATGTTATTTGAATGTCAGTTCTCATATGCAAGGACAGCTACTTACCAATATCTGAAGGTAGGCCTATTTAAAACTTCTAATTGTCCTGCAGAAGAGAAAAATATCATGTTTCATGTGCTTCTTGCCATTTCTAAGCAATAGTTCTAAAAAAATCTTTTATTTGTTCTAAATGGATTTGTTATCTGCATATATAATTATTTCAAGTCCTTTTAATTTTGTCAGCCAAGAGGTACAATAAGTTTAGGCTGTACCATGTTGCAGCTGCCACTCACTGTGCATTGTCTGCTGTACATTCAGTCTATCAATGAAAACTGCAACCAGTGCATGGTAGCCCAACGTGAAATTAACACAAATTAATGCTTAATGGATGCTATAACTATCTGATGTTCTGGTTTAAAGATTTGGAAAGAAATATTAAGCAGTAGCTCATAAACATGAAATACAAGAATCAATGCATGCATCTTCTCCTAGGTAAAGAAACTGCACTTAGGTCATGTAAAATAAATAGATGTCTATACTAATACACATTTTTTTGGGTGGTTATTCCAAAAAGGTGCCTACCATGAAGAAGATCCGCACAGAGTTCATCACCAACCCCGAGTTTGACCCGGCCAAGGTGGCCAAGGCCTCCTCGGCTGCCGAGGGCCTGTGTAAGTGGGTGATGGCCATGGAGGTATACGACCGGGTGGCCAAGGTGGTGGCTCCAAAGAAGGAGAAGCTGAAAGAAGCGGAGGAGTCCCTGGCTACCACCATGTCAATCCTCAATGGTGAGAGAGAGATATCACACTCTGTCCACATAATGATAATAATTATGATATGAATTTATATTGCGCTAAATCCACTCTGTACGAGTGCTGAATGCGCACACATCTTATCATTACTGCATACTGCAAAACAGAAACATTCGCGGCATGAAACTTTGGCATATTGGAGCTGACGGCCTTGTTTGCAGAATGAAACTTTCACTAATTGCAGACAATGAAAGAATGATGAGTATACTATGCATACTGGATTGTATAGACAAAAACTTTTACATGCATTTTACTTTTGCTAATTGTGGCTCCTCACAAAATTTGTAAAAGTTTCATGCACACATCCATTTCTGGTTTTACAGTAGCATGAGACACTTCATAGGAACCAGCGGTATCAAGTATACAGTTCTATTGTCTCAAAGGCTGTCTTTACTTTATGCCATAATGAAGGGTTTAGAAGGGGAAAAGAAGTATAGATTTTGATTATTTCTTTCCCAGTGAGATATACGCAAACATCAAATGTAATGTTTAAAATTGTTGTATCATTATCAAATTGACCAAGTGCAGAAATTTTGTAACTGCACATCACATGCTCAAATGTGTAACAGACATGCTTCATTGATGTGATCATATAAATGCGCAAATTACTCCAAACACTCAGCAGCAACATATATCTGACAATGACAGATGTTGCTGCAAGGGACACAACATCAATGACAGTGAAAAGCAATAACAGTATTATGTCTATTCAGCACATTGTGGCCAATGACTCTTCTTTAAACCCCAATCAGCCAAGAGGGCAGAGCTGAAGGCAGTGGAGGACCGCCTGCAGAACCTGAAGGACCAATTCCAGGAGATGACTGACAAGAAGGACCAGCTGGAGAAGCAAGTGGACCTCTGCGCCAAGAAGCTGGAGAGGGCGGAGAAGCTCATTGGTGGTCTCGGGGGCGAGAAAGAGAGGTGAGAGGAGAAAATCCTCCAGGTGTCTTTTTTTTTTTTTTAAAAGGTGCATGGTCCCGGTGTTTTAGTCAAATGCGTATGCGGGCGCACGGCGCAAGTTTCCTATAGAGACCTACGCTATCGACTCCTCCTTAGCGCTTACGCTTTGGCCCACTTCCCCGAGTCCGAAGGAGTCCGATTCACTGTAGTCAGTGGTCGGATCACAGTTCGGCTCATGATTCGGCTGAGGGGGATGACAGCTTTAGCAAACTTCTTTTGTGATGTCATAATAACAAGCACATATGCACGCACCCTGGCATTACTACAGACTGCGCGATGCCCAGAGAAGACAACGAAGGCAGTGTTACTTAGCAACAGCTACGCACTTAAACTCTTGATGACAGCTCAACTTCGGTAATCTTCGTATCAATGCTAACGGTGATCGGCAGTATCATCAAAAGCGCCCTCTACACTACCGGGACTATGCCCCTTTAAGAAATAAACTTTAAACCATGTTCATACAAAATGATAATGAGGCTCTTATCATATTATAATGCTTTTCAATATGATTGTGATAATTGCTTTAATCCTAATACATTCAAGGATGCACCCCAGCATCACCTCCATTATGATTAGATGCACATTTCCACGTGCATGACAGTGCTCAGTAATATTCTATCCAGAGTTTTTCAGTGTATTAAATCCAGATCCAGATTACTGAAAGCCCCATCAGTTGCACTTGATTTTATCTGGTGTCTGAAGTAATAATGTCTTAGTTGCATAATATTGTGTTTGTCACCCACAAATTTAATAATGGTACTTTCTAGTGAAACAAAAAAGGTTTTCAGCCATGATGTTCAAACTGTGGCACATGCTGATAGACCTCTGTCAAGAGTCAGTCCTGCTCATCCCCTTTGCCTTGAGCGAGTTTAAACAATCCTTTACCACTGAGTCAATTTGAATGTCATGATGATAGAGTGTCCATAGTGGAGACAAAGTTGTGGAGATTGATCAGGCCTTGATGTTTTAATCACATGAAGACGTTTGTGTACTAAGTAATGCTTAATTAATCTCATTTATGGCACTTCAGCACTTTATGTGTTCGGAGATTTTAGTATGCCCACGTCATTAACCTTACTTTGATGTATATGTTCCATTGTTTCAACAGTTTGACAAGGCAGTTGGTAATATTGTGCAGTTAGTGTAATTGTGTAATGTACAGTAGCTTTGATGACAACTCACAAAGCAAGGAATATTGAATGGTAAGGATGAGGAATAGAAGTGCTGAATGGAGGAATAAGATGGTCGAGGTCTTTCTTTGAAAATAGACAATTCTAAACAATTTTGCATATATCTACCTTTCTGTTCAGGTGGACCATTGCTGCCGCCAACCTCCAAGACATCTATGACAACCTCATCGGTGACGTCCTGATCTCCTCAGGCGTCATCGCCTACCTGGGGGCGTTCACTTCTTCCTTCCGGTCAACCTGCACTAATGGCTGGAGCGCAGTGTGCAAGGTCAGTGGTTTAAGCCTCCCGCTGGAGGCATTTCAGATGATAATATTACAGTTCGACTGCTACCAAACCACAGTCAACCTCTTTTATTATGGTCTTTGTGTTCCATGGGACATGGTATATCTGATTTATTTTCTCTTTTGAACATTCAGATTAAAAGAAAAAAGGCTCGTGTATTTTTTTTTTTTTTTTTTTATCTGCATCATGTAACTGCATCATGTAAGTTCAATGAAATGAAACAACATTTTATGGAAAAAACAATATTTGGTGTGTATGTGCGTATGTAGAGGAGTTTTGGATATTTTTTAAGGATCACAGCCTGAGCAGGGTCTAAAGCCCCCTATTAAAAAAAAAAAAAAAAAAAAAAAAAAATCAATCATGTGATAGCAAGAATGTGTCAATGACTTTACTCTATTGTCCATGCAGGAGAAAGAAATTCCTTGCTCCAGTTCATTCTCCCTGAGTAACACCCTCGGCGAGCCGATCAAAATCCGCGCCTGGAACATTGCTGGCCTCCCCACAGATAACTTCTCCATTGACAACGGTGTCATCGTCGACAACGCAAGGAGATGGTGAGCTATCCAGTCTAGCTGTGTGTTGTTTTGTAGAGCAGCTATCATTTAATTTGTGCACATGTTTTTCTCTTCTCCTCTTACTCTTATTCACTGTTTTTTCTTCTCCTCTCATTCAGTTGTTTTGGAGGGTTTTTCCGTCAACTTTCCTTATTTTGCTTTTCTTTTTGGGGGGATGTGATTTCAAGATATGAATGTATCCACATTAAGTGTTGGAGTTCAGCAGCATGGAAAAGCCATCAGTTTGGAGTTGTCATGCTAACTTTGGTTTATTCAATGCAGAACACTGATTTTTCTCATCCATTTCAGATAATCCATTTTGGTTTTCCTATGTAGCAACATGAGTTTATATAATTTATCTTCTCATTGTGTAAAGAGCCTGTTGGCTACCATGTTGCTCTAAACTGCAGAAGGACCCACCTCAGTTAAGTCAGTCACTAATGTCGTTGACCTCACTGACAATTCCCTCCTCATTCTTCAGGCCGCTGATGATTGACCCGCAAGGCCAGGCCAACAAGTGGGTGAAGAACTCGGAGAAGGACAACAAGCTGTCAGTCATCAAGCTGACCGACAGTGACTACATGCGCACCTTGGAGAACTGCATACAGTTCGGCACCCCGCTTCTCCTGGAGAACGTTGGGGAGGAGCTGGACCCATCTCTGGAACCCCTCCTCCTCAAACAGACCTTCAAACAAGGTGGGTTCTCAAAGAATGTCTGAAAGTCGAATGAATGTCCTGTTTTGTCTTTGTGTAGCACCCATGGGAATGGTGAGGTTTGCATACACAGTGTTTTCAGTGAAGTCAGACAGTCAAAATCTGTCAAGTGAAGTGAGATGTCTAATCGCATGATACTCGTATGTATACAGTATAAAAACAAACATTTTCTAATGATTGTTATCATTTTAGCGTCGTGCAAGATTATCCATTGCGGCATCACAGACAGACGCTACTCTTAGCACATTATTTTCCCTTTTAATGCACAGAATTTATATGATCAGGGTCTAAAATTCCAAGTAAAGACATGCAGAGTAGAGGATCATGTACAAAACCTTGCACCTAACAAAATTTCTGTGAACATTTCCCCCTCCAATAACTGCCTTCTATACCAGGTGGTATTGACTGCATCAAGCTTGGGGAGAGTGTGATAGAATACTCCCAGGACTTCCGCTTCTACATCACCACCAAGCTGCGCAACCCCCACTACCTGCCCGAGCTCTCCGTCAAGGTCTCCCTCCTCAACTTCATGATCACGCCGGACGGTCTGGAGGACCAGCTGCTGGGGATCGTGGTCGCCAAGGAGAGGTCAGTCCCTGGGGGGTTTATAGAGTGTGGTGGGAAAGAGTAGCCCTTGCTGCCAACGTGAAGCTAACACATTCTGATTTTGTTGGGGGAGGCGGGATGGGGAGGGGTGGGGGGGGGGGTCATGGGTGTGGTGGAGAAGGTTAGCCTTTACTGCCACTTGAAGATAAAACATTCTAATTTCATCTGTAGATTAGCGGATAGGGCAGAGGGGGACAAGAAATAAAAGTTTGGAAAGTTGTCTTACCTGTAGTTCATGCTTCTTCATCATAAGGGGAAAAAGCTGGGGGATGGCTGTGTTTGAATGAATGTATTAATATGTCCTTCAAAACTTGTTTTTCACTCTGTTAAAAGTATGGATGGATACAATTAGATATAGGTCTTCAGTCCCATGTTATGTCTCAAAACACAAAATCACAATCAGTTCAGACTGCCGGCATGTACTTTTTGTACATCTCTTTTTATCAGGATTTGCTTCTGATGTCTTTTTGTTACACAAAACATTTATGGCATGACTTTTAGATTTTCCTCAAGGTTTAGTTCGAAAGAATAAGGTTTTGATAGCTGTTTGAGGAAGAGACATCGATTCAACCACGCCTCCTTTTCCCTCCTTCGCCCAGGCCGGAGTTGGAGGAGGAACGGCAAGCCCTCATCCTGCAGAGTGCTGCCAACAAGAAGCAGCTGAAGGAGATTGAGGATAAGATCTTGGAGACGCTCTCCTCTTCCGAAGGCAACATCCTGGAGGATGAGAGCGCCATCTTGGTCCTCGACTCGTCCAAGGTGCGTCCCCGTTTGACCCTACATGTGCTGATCTAATTTTCAAATAAAAGTTTGATTTGAATTCAAAAGAGTTGAATAGTATGTACTTGCACAAAGAAGGCTAATTTAGGTGACTGCTCAAGCAATCTAGCAGATGTATACCCAAAAGCCTTTCCACTAAGCAGGCACATTGGATATAATTCACATAAGACAGAAACATAAGACTGAAATGCATTTGCAAACACTTAACAGTGATGCAAATGGTTTTATTGATTGGCAGTCCGTCATACAAGTATAATTACTGTACCTTTCTAGCCTTTATGCAGTCCAATAAGTATTGCAGTTTGACATGAGCTTTTAAGAAAAATAGTAGTGAATTAGCCCCATTCACACCAGACAAGTGAATTCAAGCTAGCCTTGTCAAAGCATATCATCAATTATGCTATTGTGAACTCGTAGATATTCCCGTTCACATTTAACACTCAATGTGTGCTAATGCAACTGCTGATTTCATGCGTTTCTCTTTTCTTTTTCTTTTTTCAAATTGTGCTCTAGGTGCTTTCGGATGAGATCTCCAAGAAGCAGAAGATTGCCGAGGAAACGGAGAAGAAGCTGAACGAATCCCGCGCCGGCTACCGCCCCATCGCCAAGCACTCCAGCGTGCTGTTCTTCTCCATTGCTGACCTTCCCAACATCGATCCCATGTACCAGTACTCCCTGACCTGGTTCGTCAACCTCTACATCAACTCCATCTCAGACAGGTGAGTGTAGAGACCTAAAAAAATGAGATGCAAGGCAAGGGAACTCTCCTTCCTGCCCTCCACGATTTTAGAAAGAAATGTTCTTTTGGAGTCAAATTTATTTCATGTTTTTAATCTGTTCTCATACAGAAAATTTAGTGCAAAGCTTTAGATCTTTTGCCTATATATCATTAATATTGCAAGAAAAAAAGATGGAAAAATGAGGTTGGTCTTTTGTTTAATAAGTTCATTGAACAAACCTTATATCTTTCTCTTCCATATTCAAGTCCTCTTTCTTTTTCATTTATAATCATTTCACCAATATCTTAACTGTGTTCTTTCAATATCTTCACGTCAGTCCACCCCTTTGTTTTATTTGTCCTCTTCTTCTCCCATGACCAATTTTCAGTGTTCTGTCTTTACGTCTTGATTTCGCTTTGGTATTTTTGAGGCATAAAGCAATACTTTCTTATTTCGTGGAGCTATTAGACTTGTTCATGCATGCTGAAATAAAGTATAAGATATATTGACTGAGATTCTAGAGTGTAGACATCATCACGTGCCAGAGTTCCTTTGAATCCAATTTCATCGTACTCATGCATGGTCTAAAATTTAATAGACAAATTGTGTATAATTTCTCTTTGTTTTATTTTTATCCCCTCTCACTTCAGCAACAAGTCCAAGATCCTAGAGAGACGTCTCCGATATCTGTCTGACCACTTCACGTACAACCTTTACTGCAACGTCTGCCGCTCCCTGTTTGAAAAGGACAAACTCCTCTTTTCCTATCTCCTCTGCATCAACATCCTCTTGTAAGTGTTGCTGAAAGCAAACTTTAAAGAAATTAATGATAGATCGTTCATAATAGTTTTATCTCTATCTCCATGTCATATGCGCATTATCCATACCTGTGAATCTTAGTGTGCCATTTCTTTCGGATTAGACACTTTTGATATCTTTGTTGTGATATGACGCATCAAGAATTCAGTAGTTCCATCTCCATGTCATATACATACTATCAATATCTATGAATCTTCATCATTTTGCCGGCTCTTTTTGGATTTGAGACCATTGCTATATTTGTTGTGACATGATGCATGAAGATTTCCCCCTGCCGTTTCTTTTCCTGCTGACCTACCTGCGAACTCTACGCCTATGTGCCAGTCATTGGTTTGGCAGCAGCATGAGAATGATGGGTGTCTATCATATTACTTGATTATGGAGCAATAATGTCTTGCCCACTTTTTTCTTTCATTGTAGCTGTGTGATGCTTTCTTTGCAGCATTGTAATGTCTTTTAGCTGTATCACTCTGGCATGTATCTCATATACTGTCATCTCGATTTGAATACAGTGTACTGAAGACTACACACTTTCTTCATCTGAAACTAGTCTACAATTGTACGTCTACATCACCTGTCTTATCAATCAACCACATCGATTTCCACATCATTACTACTGTTTATGAGACTTGTACACAAGGTCATTTTCACAATGGATTCGATTGTGTACATGTATATCTTACAGATTGAAATAATTATCAGAAGTACAAAAGTTACACATAATGAATTATAGACTGAGAACAGACGTAGCCATAATGTCGTGCATAGAGTGTAACCTAAATGACATACTTCATCTACAACTATATGCAACATCTCGATCACCACTGGATGACCAAGTTCATGATATTTTTCATTTATTGAACTGACATCTGTCACTTCATACTAGTTTGTATGCATCATGCTTTATTTTCTGTGTCAACATCTGCGCATGACTTCATGTATCATGCCATTATTTTTCCCTCCATCGAAATACATCCACTTCTTTTTTTTACAGGGCCGCTTCTGATACGTAAGTGTGAATTTAACAGGATTTATTGACACTAACACCAGAGTTCTTTTCCAGTAACACAGCACTAATGTGGATTTGTTTTTGGTTTGTGCATAGTTTGGTGCATTTTTCTGTCTGTTTTTTTTTAATGGGTCTTCTGGGTGTATTAGTGGAGTTTTGCTCAACTTCTTGACTAAAGCAAAGGAGATTCTTTCTAATTACTTTCCTTCCTCTGTGTGTGTGTGAGTGTGAAAAGGGGTATCAAATGTTATGGTTCTGTGCTAGATTAGTGGTATTCGTCTAACTCTGCCTGTACTTGTTTGATGTTAACTTTGTGATAATGAGATTCGTATTTTGATGAGTCTTGCTATGATTCTGTGCTAGGGATTACTGTTTTCTAACATTGTGAAAGTTTGGCAAGTTATTGGACTTAGCTTTAAGACATTATACTTTTAAGCTGAACTTACTCTGTAAAAGTTGAACAAATGTGACATGAAAGAAAAACAACTGTAACATACAGACTTTTGATTTTATAACTCTCTATAGTCATGTTCAAGTTTTGTTATGGTTTTTATTTATGCTACGACTTTTTTTTTAAGTATCTAAACTTTAGACTGTTGGGGATTGCAATTAATATGAGATATTTTGTAGCGTAGAAATTTTCAAGAACTTTGTGTTCCACTGAACACAGGCAAGTGTAAAAACACACAAATAGTTTTTTTAACTCTTTCAGTCATGTACAAAAATACTATAATTTTCAAACTGACACACAAGTAAGTGTAAAGTAAAGTGTACGTTTGGCCCAGCACAAGAAACGAAGTGTATTAAAGTTTCCGCTTTTTGCAGTCTATCTCTGCACAATGACAATATATTCTGTAAACTTTTGTCAGCTTTTAAGGCCTGATTCCATCGACTGATATTCATCAAATTCTGTCCCTCTTCTGTACATCCTTAGATGCCTCCCATAATTCACTCTTTACTCGTTAAAGAAGTTTAATTGAAAAATCAAATAGACTTCTCTTCTGAGGATTTGTGTAATCTTGTAAGGAATAGAGAGGTGCACTTGTTCACTTTTCTCTTGAGTGGTGTTTGAACAGTAATTCATTCATTCTTTTAAAAATGTTGTGTTTAGTGAAAAATCTTGTGAGTTTGTTTGTGTTTGGTGGTTGATACTGGGTCATTTCCAGAATAAAAACCTTGTTTGTTTCCATTTTCACCAGTGGCTTGAGACCTGGTTTAAATTTTCTGGTGGCCTTAGGAAGATATGTATTTCCAATAAAGTGAATTGTTTGTTGGTTTGACACCTTGACAAATTCCACTAAGGTAATAAGTGAAAAACAATAGCGAGCAATTTCCTTTAATTTTCATGGTCAGCAACTGTAATCCCCTACTGCTACATATTGTCTGTGGTACAAGGCCACATCGTAATAAATAGCTTTTCCTGAAAAGTAAAACAAAACAAAACCAAAAAAAAAAGCCTGTGCCCAAACCCTGTAGCAGTTTACAAGCTGAACAAATTCTATTACATATCAGAAACTATGACAGTGAAGGTCATGATCTATCTACTACTATCCAAAATGTGAATTGATGAATCAGATAAGAGTTATTCTGTTGAGAATTTTTTTCCTTTTTTTTTCAACTTCAAATCTATTTATTGGTGTCTTGCAATTTTCTTCTGTTTTAAGTGAAGGAACAAAAAGAAAAAAAAAAGATAAATAACTTGAAACTCGAGTATGTGCAATAACATAAAGCCCAAACGCATAACATTATTGGGATACAACTAGACGTAGATGAATAAGAGAGGACGTACATTGAACAAGAACAAAATGATTGATGATATGTGGTTGGTTTGTCTGTGGCCTGTGCAGAGACAAGAAGGAGATGGACCAGGGGGAGTCCATGTTCTTCCTCACCGGAGGCGTGGGCCTGGAGAACAAGCTGGAGAACCCCGACCCCTCCTGGCTCTCCGACAAGAGCTGGGACGAGCTGTGCAGGATGTGTGACATGGCTGCCTTCAAAGGTTTCAGGTGAGACAGACTCTGGGCCCGTTTGAACCGATATTGAGAAAGCTCTGCTTCTATTCAAAGGCCCTATCTATCTGACATCAGTCACTAGTTGGATTGCCAGTGTGATGCTACGTAATGTATATGAATAGCAATGTCTGACGCATTATTTTCTGATTGATTTCACATGGAAAAGACAAGTGGTTGTAGCTGTAGCTGGTTGTCACTGGGGCCACTTGAGATGCTTGATTACAGATAAGTAGACTTTGGGTGAACAGTAATCGCCACTACCATGGCAACAACTAGGCAGCTACAAATCAGTTATGAGCTTCCAGTCATTGCTGGGGAAGATGATACCAGTGTTGCAATTCAATGAGAGTCAATAGGAAAATCTATTTGACTACAAAGCAGGTTGAAAACTGAAGCTAATAGGATAAAAACAGGTTTTGTTAGGGGAGGGCAGTCCTGAGACCATTCTCAGCCATATCAAAGATAGTGATAATTTTTAGACGTTTTGATTATTTCTAGGTTTAAAACTCTTTTGTTTGTTTCTCAGTATTTTCACTTTCTTTTATTTCATTTGCTTCTCTCAGTCACTTCCATCGGTCTTGTAAGTCAAAGTCCTTTGATTTCAAAGTGATGTATGGTGCTGCATAAACATCAACTTTTCCTGTAAATTTCATCCAAGTCTTTCTCAACTTTTTTGAGTTATTTTGCAAACAGACAGAAGAAACAAACAAACAAACAGACACACAGACACACAAACCAATGCTGGCAAAAACATAAGCATCTTTAGCAGAGATAATCAAAACCTTAAGATCCCAGATATATCCCACATGTACGTCATCTTCATCTCACTATTTTTCATCTGGAAATGAACAGGGATAGTTTCCAGGACCACCTTGGAGAATGGAAGGCATTCTATGAGAGCAAGGAGCCACACAGGGAAGCGCTCCCGGCTCCCTGGCAGGAGAAACTCACGGACTTCCAGAGGGCCATCGTGGTGAGATGTCTGCGGCCAGACAAGGTACGGGGAAGTCTGCTAAAAATCTAACGACCCTGTCCGTCGTGAATGACTGACAGTTCCTAAATGTTTCTCATCAGGCCAGTGCCAACTTCCCGAAGAATTCAGCAGTAATGTTTATCTAGTTTTTGTTTGTGTGTTCTGGGGGAGAGTATAAAGATATCGGGAGACAGAATTTGTGTAGTTGAGTATGTGAAGTTTCTTGACATTCTTAATTGTTACATTTCTTTACCTTTTCGATAGTTACATTTAGTGGTGCAAATGCATGATATCCTCACCTGAACTCTTGCTGTTCTGCTATATTTCAACAAGTTTGACTAGATGTTATTCTCAGCAAGCTGTTCTTTTCAAAGCATTTTCACGCCTCTAGGATTGGAACAAATTTTTGTGGTAAAATATATTGATGGCTTTTCAGCAAGAATTCATCTTTAATTGTTTTGTCTATGGCTTTTTAGCATGAATTCACCTTTTGATTAGTTGTTTTTGTTGTTGTTTGCCTTCATGTCAGGTCTTGCCACTGGTCACAGACTTTGTGGTGAGCAAGCTAGGCCAGAAGTTTGTGCAGCCGCCGCCCTTTGACCTGGCCAAGAGTTTCACCGACTCCCACGCCTGCGCCCCGCTGATCTTCGTGCTGTCCCCCGGTGCCGACCCCATGGCGGCGCTGCTCAAGTTTGCTGACGACAAGGGTTTCAGCGGGGACAAATTCAATGCGATATCACTTGGACAAGGACAGGTTTGTAACACATTCCGCTAACGCATTCCTCCTTGTGATATTACACAATGGGTATAGGGGTGATGGTGGCATGGTAGGTGCTCATGATACACTCTCTAGAGGGATTTGAAATCTAAAGAGGTGCATTGTACCTTCTTTTATTTTTGTTTTATTTATCCTTCATTTGTGTCATTGAAGTGAAGAGCAATAGATTGTAGACTTGAAGACGGTATCTTCACGTGAAGAAATTTTCAGAAAAATGATGTCTCTGAAATTTTTAGTACGAATATATTTACTAAGGTTTTTTTTGCCATTGAATAATTTAGAGTTTGCTCATTTTCAGCATTCGACATCAGTACAAATGAAGACAACTCAAGTATTTATAAATGTATGTTCATTGTTGCCAAGAATTCATTTGAGAATCATACAAAGACAAATATGTATATAAAGGCAGAGAACTTCAGTTGGGGGGGGGGGGGGATTTTTGAATATGTTTGATGGCAATGTACGAGGGCCCTAAGAAACAGCTTGGCTTGCAGGTTGTAATCCGTCTATGCAGCTTTGTGATTGAAAAATGGAAAGGAGACACCTGTGATAGAACAAGATAAAGGGATGGGATGAGAGAGAGAGAGACAGTGATAAGATGGCAAGGAGGGTCCTTTTCAATGATGGACATCTCGTTTGACCCCCCCACTTGACCCGCAGGGACCTGTGGCTGCGGCGCTGATCACGTCGGCCGTCAAGGAGGGCACCTGGGTGGTGCTCCAGAACTGTCATTTGGCCGTCTCCTGGATGTCTGCCCTGGAGAAGATCTGTGAGGAGTTCAGCCCCGAGACTGTCAACCCAGAGTTCAGGCTCTGGCTCACCAGCTACCCGTCAAACAAGGTATGTGGAGTCTGAATGTATCTTTATAAAACAAGATTCCCCCTGTTGGAGAACCCTTCCTATACTCATGAAATTTTGTAGATAGGCAGTGTTTGTCTCTAGATAGCAAAGTTAACATCTAACTACTTTTTTTTTCCATTTGGAAATAGATGTGATACATATTCCATGGAGTTCCTTTATTCACATTTTGAAAGCTAAAGAAATCTCCCAGTCATTTCAGTCCATGTAGCGTGGGGATACATGGATCATCGATTAGGAAAGCTGGTTCACATTGGACATATTCGAGAATCCCTGTAATGAATTGTGTAAAGCTTTGTTACTGATCTCTATGTGAGTACACACACAGCCGCAGAATCTTGACTGGAGTCGACTGTTTTCATTGAGTGTACCCCTCAATGCACATATCGAGTGGAACACTTAAACTTCTGATAGGTTCAAGCCTTGGCAGATAAATGTGTGGTACAAATGTATGTAGCTCAGTCACTATTTTATGCTAAAGTTAGCATATTTCTGTTAACCCTCCCCCCCCCCCCTTTCCAGTTATGCTTGCTAACTTCAAAAAGCTGTGGTTGTTACTTGTACACCATCCTGAAGGGAAGACTGGAATGCCAAGTGAAAATGTCTAAATCGTAAATCTCAAAGCATTTTTTTTTTCATTCCCATATACATTTGTCATTTCAACCAAGCCCTGACCCTTGTTTTTTTTTTGTTCTCTCCTTCTTTTTTGTCTCAGTTTCCAGTGACCGTCCTCCAGAACGGGGTCAAGATGACCAATGAGCCTCCCACTGGCCTTCGCATGAATCTCCTGCAGTCCTACATCAGTGATCCCATCAGTGACCCGGAATTCTTTGCCTCCTGTCCAGAGAAAGAACTGGTAAGGACAGGAAAGATTGTGATTCTTCCACTTCACTCATGTCCGTGTGCTGGTAGAGCTCAAGTGTATCAGCACGTGTTCGGGGTTTTTTTGTGTGTGTGTTTTTGTTTGTTAGTTTGTACATAAAGCTCTCTTATTTGGATGGAAATTGAGAAGTGTTAATGAGCTCCATTTTGGGGATGTCTTTTGTTTGTAGCTTTTACTGTACTTACTGAAGGAGGGATTTTGATTGATTTTGGGTCTGAAAGCTGATTTTATAGAGTTACGGGAAAAGTGAACAATATATATTTAGTGTCAAAGTGTTTTAAGTTATGAAATACCAATTGCACAATTGATTCCTCGCTCAGTGTTTAACATGTAGACTTTCACCTATTGTATATCTCTTCAATAGTCTCTTTATCTAACGAATCAGAATAACATATTTAACCAATATGACGATTTTGTAGACCAGAGGCAACTATTCTAGAAGAGAGTAAGTGTCCTAATGTGGGGCATGATTGTCATTGATTTGTAGACCAACAACAGCTCTTCAAAGAGATATCCAAATTAAGTCCTAAATATCCTTTGAAGAAATGTTATAATACGGGGGATTACAGGTAGGCAAGCAGCCATCCTGCCTGTGTTTTAACTCTGAGACACTCATTGAGATGTGGTATTCTGTTAAATTTTTTTCCATCAGGTGTGGGAGAAGCTGCTCTTCGGGCTGTGTTTCTTCCACGCCCTGGTCCAGGAGAGGCGCAAGTTTGGCCCCCTGGGGTGGAACATCCCCTACGGCTTCAACGAGTCTGACCTGCGCATCAGCATCAGGCAACTCCAAGTAAGCTGCTTCTGACATATCCACCCTTGTCTCTTCAGTATATCTGTTCATAATCATGAAGCAACTACTGTACGCGTCATATATTTAGCAAGTCTATATTTTCAGAAATCGAGACTTCCCGATGATTTTGCAAGTGGTTAAATTGGCGATCATGGAGTACAGTGCTGAACGGAGAATGTTTATGTGCACGTCACATTCATATCGGGATCAGAGTCAATATTTTTGCTTGTCTTTAAATTTGCGAACAGCACCTGACTTGCAAAATCCAGGAAAATAAAAACCTCGCAAAATATTCAGCGTATACAGTACCCGGTATTGTGGGATGTGTGATGAGGATGCAAGTAAGATTGAGGTTTCAGCAGGGCTGTGATTTCATTGTGGGGATAATTTACCTTAGACTTTCAAAAGAAAGATTAGAATAGACATTATACACTTGAATCTGATAAGTTGTTGTCCATCTGTATATCTTATCCTATCACAAGGATTTTTCTCTCTGCTCAAAATGCATTCATAAGATGGGATATATATATATTTTTTAAGGATAACATTGGATGCCAGAGAAAAGGTCCTTCATTATTCTCATGAAAAAGGCTCTGCATTTTCAACCCAGCACATGAATTATCTGACTCCTACAGGGTGAATATTAACTCTTTTTTTTTGTAAGGATTTGTCTGTTGTACAACTTGAGTATACGTGATTGTAGGCCAACCATTTAAAATGTTCTACTATAGGTGAAATACTGCTGTTGTGTTGAGGAGTAAAGAGTGTGCATATATTTGCATATTACTGTATAAACGGTTATTTTCGCGAGGGTTTAATTTTCGTGAATTTCGCGAATTTAACAACATGCGAAAATGTCGCCATGCACTAGGGTAACAATGCATGTAAGATAGCATTGGTGTCAATTCGCGAAAAACAACATCTCACGAAAATGTCTGTGACCCTGTAATTCGCGAAAATATCTGTACGTGAAAATAACAGCTTATACAGTACCATGACCATATGTATGTATGTGGTACGTTTGCTGTGGTATACATACACTGTGTCATGCCCCATTGTTCGTGTTTGTTTTTTCAGATGTTTGTGAACGACTACAAGGAGGTGCAATATGCGGCCATCTCGTACCTGACGGGAGAATGCAACTACGGTGGCCGGGTGACCCAGGAGTGGGACCGGCGCTGCCTCCTCACCATCCTGGCCGACTTCTACACCCCGGACATCATCACTGACCCCAAATACAAGTTCTCGGCGAGCGGCAACTATTACGCCCCGCCCAAGGGGTCCTACGAGAGCTACCTGGAGTTCATAAAGGTATTTGCACGAAAACGAAGAGAGAGAGGGATGTGATTTGCCGATGGGACAAGATTGGAAAGTGATCGATGGATGGAGATCATTTTCAAGAGGAGTCACCTCAAAAAGTAGCAACCCTCTGAAGCAAAGATTCCCATTACCACTCCAGTCTGTCAGGGCACTCTGCTTGCTATCAGATCAGCATGATTCAAAATTAAAATCAAGAATCCAACTTTCTGTTCAGCAGTGGCGATTTACAGGGTTGCCTTTATATATACATATATTTTTATGCCTCCGCCAACGAAGTGGCCGGAGGCGTTATGTTTTCGGGTCGTCCGTCCGTCCGTACGTCCATACGTCCGTCCGTCCCGTTTTGTTTTTGTCGATATCTCAAGAACCGTGTGGTGGTTTTGCATCAAACTTGGTATGAGGGTATATCCTTGGGGGATGATACTTTGTGTGGATTTTAGGGTCACAGGGTCAAAGGTCAAAGGTCACAGGTTATTTTGTGAAAAAAATTGAAATTTCATGTTTTTCTCCATATCTCACAAATGGTTCAAGGTATCTTCATGGAACTTAGAATATATGCTTGTACCGATGGGCAGTGATTATCTAGGGAAGTTGGGGGTCATGGGTCAAAGGTCAGGGGTCAAAGGTCAAGGTCAACTCCTCAAAATATAACTACTTTCCTTATATTTATGCAATGCCTGAAGGATTTTTTTTTAAAACTTGATGTATGCATGTATAACCCAATATATATTCTGTGGGAAGTTTCTTGCCAAAAGGTCAAAGGTCAAGTGAAAGTGCTAAATTGCACTTTTTCCTCCATATCTCAAAAATAACTCAAGGTATTGTCATGAAATGTACATATTTATGCATGTTCTACCTAACAGTGATTCTCTTTGGAACTGTGGGGTCAAAGGTCAAAGGCCAGGTTTCGATAATACTATTTTACCATTTCATACTGAAATTATACTTTTTCTCAATACCTTGAAAATTACTCAATGCATAAACTTGTAAAAGGGTCAAAAGTCAAGTGAAAATCATCAGTTCCCCCAAATACCTGCACTCTGACGTTTAAATCATTCATCCAATTGAACCTAGTTCTAGGAAAGTGAACATTCAGCACATTTGTGGCAAACCTGTCATTTTAATATTTTGCCAGTTGTGTGAAACTGTCATCACACATTGTCAAGACATTGTACTATAGACCTGTTAGGAGAACCATGTATTATGGCGGAGGCATACACCAGTCGCCGTAGCGACATTTCTAGTTTTTTTAAGGGAAGGGAAGGGGGTCACTCTACCAATGCTTGAAATGTTTTACAGTCTTCCTTAAACAAACCAGCTTCCAAAATGTCAAGTTTACAGTATGACCGTAAATTAAACTTTATTAATTTGAACCTAGTTGTTGTGATGCACAATTAACATATTTCCATATAAGAACCCACTGATTTGCTTCCACCCTATTCCCCTCAATAATGATAATACTTCTCACATAAGACCTTATACATGTTTTAGTAAAGGTAACACAATTTACTGTTGTGGGGATTTAAACTTGAGACACACTGCAACTTGAAACAAAAGAACAAAAATTCTTGACTTTGTCCTTCCCCTACCGTCGTTCAGAACCTACCCACCTCCCAGGACCCAGAGGTGTTTGGCATGCACAGCAACGTGGACATCTCCAAGTCTCTACAGGAGACCAGGCAGCTCTTTGACAACATCCTCCTCACCATGGGAGGCAAAGGGATGGGGGGCAGCAGCGGCTCCACCGACAGCGTTCTCTCCGACATTGCCAAGGACATTGTCCAGAAGGTAAGAAAAAATTGAGCAAAAAACCCAGATCTGTGAAAGAGTCTTCACTTTACACATTAAATCTTCTCTTACAAAAGGTTCCTATTCTTATAACAAGTTTTTAATGTCTGTTCATACTTGGTACATCATCCTATGCGACATCACCAACGACATCATCCAGAAAGTGGGGAAAGTTTGGGCAAAAAGCCCCATGAAGGTTGTGAAAAATTGTTCACTAACATGTTAAATCATCTCTGACATGTTACTGTCAAACTGGTGTATGTGGCATTGGATGAGACTTTCATCAGCGATGATTGCTGCCTGCTGATAAACAAATTTCATGCCTGCCAGTTGAAGACTTGTCCTGAGTATACTCTACTCCGGCAGGTGTCTGTGGGAAGTGTATGTTTTAGCAAAAACAGCTCAGCCTCGGACAGCTTCAATTATAAAATGTCCTGTTGGCACTACTTCTGCCACAAAAGCATGGGTTATGCATCAAAACTCCCAAAGTCCGGATTTACCCCAGAGGCTATATTCGCAGATAAGTAATAGTGGCATCATTTAGAATTGCGGTGTGGTCCATGCCTTACATCTCAGTGCTGAATAACTTCACCTCAAATATATTGGCATACATAAGACCAGTTTCCTTTCCACCATAGCATGTTTTTAATGTCTGTTTGTATTAGAAATTATAGCGAGGTAACATTGATCTTTTAATCAACCACGGAAGTCTGACAGAGCAAAAGAAAACATGTTGCATTTGAAGTCACAACACTTAAATGTTGCATGAAACATGGTGGAGTATGTTGTATATTGCTCATTTTGTCTAGCATAATTCTGTGCAACTTCGAAACCTTGTATCCCTACATGTGATTTTCATTGGTTGTATGACTTATGATAATGACAAGTCTGTGAAGGTTTCGTAGCCATATGACAAGAAGGCCACGCTGTTGATGTTTTTGCGAAGTGTGATTCATGGAGCTGTGCTCCAGTTAGTCCGGCAGCCGCGATTTGGATGAATCTATAACGGGTATCATGACCAAGACGTGCCCTTGTTGTTGTCGTTCCACATCCACATGCAGCTACCAAAGGACTTTGACCTGGAGGCTGGTCTAGCCAAGTACCCTGTGACTTACAATGAGAGCATGAACACTGTGCTGGTACAGGAAATGGAGAGATTTAATAAGTAAGCCACTTTTGATGTTTGTCATTTCACCATATATATAGATTATGAATCCCTTTGGGTCTTAACACAACTAGCTTTGAGGTAGAAATATATTTTTAAAGCAAATATCCTTGTACTCTTTTCATCTAAGCCCTTTGAGGATATTGTAAGAACATTTTTAGACCAGAAAGGTTATAAAGGTTCCTAAAAATACATGTATCAATCCTTAGAGGTTATAGCTACATGTGAATGCACTATTCCGTTTTAATAAGCTTTATTGATTTTTTTTTTTTTTGGGGGGGGGGGGGGGGGTTGGTTGCATTTTCTATATTGAGAAGGCAGTGCCCTTTACCTTTTTTATGCCTCCGCCACGAAGTGGTGCCGGAGGCATTATTTCATACAGATATGATATAGACTTCACTTTGTTTTTGCTGGTGGTGTTTTTATTTGTGTGAGGACAAAAACGATTTTATATTTGATTTAGTTACGTTATTTCTATCATGTATTATTTTAGATTTATTGTGATGGCTTTATGTTAAGAACAAAATGCAAAAATTAAATCAGATTCCAGTACCAAGTATAGCTTGATCTAATTTGTGCCGAAATGGTAGAGGGAGCTTCTAATACTTTGCTTGTTGCGCAATAAAGCATTCAAAGCAATCATTTCTTACATAACTAAAAATATACATCACACAATTTGATATTTGTAATTATTTCTTGTCACTGTATGCTACAGCCATCCCATCGCTCAGTTGCGTTTAGAACATAACAACATGCTTTCTGTTAAGTTTTCTACATAAGCTCCAGCATGTTGTAATAGAGGAAAATTCCCTTCCAATTTCGTAATTATTTCCTATCTTGTCGCTTGTGTGACTCTCCTCCCAGATTGCTGGTGACCATCCGCAGCAGTCTGCTCAACCTGCAGAAAGCCATCAAGGGCTTGGTTGTCATGTCCTCTGATCTGGAAGGTGTGGCCCACAGTCTGCTCATTGGCAAGGTGAGTTGACCTCAAGCGAGGACGGCGGCCAGCTGGGAATGGTTATCTCTCACGGTAACTATTGAGTGTCAGCCCTTCAAAATGCCACAACAAATATCACTGGAAGAGATACCCCTGATGGATTCTTCATTTCTCTCGAGATTTTGAAGTCCTCTGGATGGTGCTTCATATTTTCATCCTCCTCTCTTTTATCGAGACATTATGAATGCATGAATTTTCAGTCCATAGATTAATTATTCCTTGAAGTGTCAGAATTTAGGGAATGAATAAATGAATGATTTTAGACCCAAGTAGATTTACCAACAAGCAAACAAATAAATGAATCATCTTCCCAACATATCAATGTAATTTTGCTTACTTTTGTATGAGAATGATGGTTAAATCAAGTGGCCTTAATTTGTCTCCCAGAGATTTAGCAGATTAATCTTAGATTAAACTTCCTCTTAAAGATGTTTAAACAGCCTGTGATAATAGATAAATGTTGTAATGCATAGTAAAGTACACTAGCATTTAATTGTGATTCTTCCAAATAACTCTTCACCTTCAATTATACTTACATAAAAAGATGTTTCAGGAGTATGCGTTGGTAGATGAATGTTGTAATGCATGCTGAAGTACACTAACATTCAATTGTAATTTTTTCCTAACACCTGTTCAGCTGCCCGAGATGTGGGCCAAGCGGTCCTACCCCAGCCTGAAGCCGCTGGGCAGCTACATCAACGACTTCCTGGCCCGGCTCAAGTTCCTGCAGGACTGGTACGACGAGGGCAAGCCCACCGTCTTCTGGCTCTCTGGGTTCTTCTTCACCCAGGCCTTCCTGACGGGGGCCATGCAGAACTACGCCCGCAAGTACACCATCCCCATCGACAAGTGCGGCTTCCAGTTTGAGGTTAGTGTGGTAGAGGGGGTGCACGGCAAAAGTTGGGATTTTGAAGGGTAGGGGGTTGGGGGTGGGTGAGAGGGATGGTGGACTTGTTGATGTTGTGTGGTCATTCACGAAAGCGGCAGGCAAATATGATTCACATCAATGTCATGAAATTCTCGTGTGTCATCAGCAGTAAAAGTTTTACATGTAAGTTGTAAATGCATGATATTTTCATTTTATGTTCGTGAGGAGTCTCCGTATATCTAAACCATTCTGATTGTGCATACACACATGCACTCACTCACTTTCAAACAAACTTGCACATCACCCCTTTCCACATGTCAATAAAGATGTTCACCCCATTTTGCATACATTGTACCTCCAGGTACTAATACAAATGCTCGTTACACAGTCTGACATTATTACAAATTCTGATGTTGTCGATAGACATGGCAATAACACATCTGCTGCCACCTATATCCCTGATACAGGTCTTGCCCTCAGAGACAGCTGATCAGCCTCCAGAGGATGGTGTCTATGTAAATGGGCTCTTCCTTGATGGCGCCAAATGGGACCGGAAAGCGTAAGTCATTAATAGTTGGTCATTCAAAATTATGGTGATAGTTCCAACCTTTCTCCTTCCATGAGCCCCGATGATAGAACTCCAGTCAAAGTGTCAAAATAGTTTTAAACATTGGCTTTAAAGATCCTTATATAGGTTACTTCTTTCTTGCTTTAATCTGTACAGACTCTATTGATTGTCACTTGAATTAAGACGGATGATACTGAAATACTTGTTTGCTACCTCTTTTACATGACTTTTTAAAACATATGATTTAAATGCCTCTCTTCAAAAAACTTTAAAAAGGGGGGACCCTTGAAGCTTAAGTTTCTACTACAACTGTAGAGACATTTTGGGTCATCTTGTCTTGGTAACTTGGCTAAACTAGTCACTTTGTGTGGTCTTAAAATTCAGGATACTACTCTCTGTTTCTTTCTTCTCTCTCTTGGCCAGTGGAATGCTGGGAGAATCACTGCCAAAGGTTCTCTTTGATGCCGTCCCAATCATTTGGATAAAGCCTGGTAAGTTATCATGTTCTATGTCCCTTTTCTGTCTTCAAAAATCTTTGCCAACAGTGATAAGTTTGAATTTAAAAAAGGTCTGCTAAAGTGGAATTGCCTGTCAGTGAAATACGTGTACTGAAGCGTACGATCAACGGTAACAGTCAAATCTAGTCAAGGGTGATTCTTTGGCTGCATGTGTTCTGTTTTACAGGGATTATAAACGATGGAGATGAACTTAACAATTTCGGGATCCAGCGGAGCAAACTTTGCACCAGGTTCAGGCAGTCAGAAACTGAGCAGTAAATCATTTATTGTTCCCCACGTGCCTTGCACAGATACAAACCTCCGTGTCCCATAATAAGTGTGGGCAAGTGAACATTAGCAAACATATATAACATTGCCATCTGCACTCTCTCTTTTTCTGCAGGAGTAAAAGCTGACTTCAAGTCCAAGGGTGACTACATCAGCCCCCTGTACAAGACTAGTGAGCGTAGGGGCACCCTGTCCACCACGGGCCACTCCACCAACTTTGTGCTTGCCATCCACCTGCCCACGGACCGCCCAGTGCAGCACTGGATCAAGAGGGGCGTGGCATTGCTCTGCCAGCTGGATGATTGAAGGGCGTGGCACGTTCGGACGGTGGTTTGTATTCAATCAGACCCGCCTGTTGCTGGATGGTGTTACAGTTCGTTTTTTTGCATGGTACATTCTGTTGATACATCCCGCACGAAAGACGATATCGTTAACTAATGCGGGTAGATGTGTGGTATTGGAAGGGTTTGATGTACATTGTATTCTCTGATTCCAAGTATCTGCATCTCCTAATTCTTTTTTATTCCTTCCCCCCCCCCCTTCTCAACATCATTTGTCATTCCACTTTGCTGTGATGTCACTCCAAAGTAAGCTGCAGTATTAAAGATTACATCCGTTGAAATCTCCATAGTTGGGATAACTACTGGTAGAACTAACTTTACAGAGCGACTTCAATAGAAAGAGTGTGAGCCCTTAGCGCCATTAAGAATGACTATGTGATAACATCAGCGAAGGAAATGGCCTGTACAAAGTATACATTGAGTTTGTGTTTTGATTCCATGCAGTGCCATATGGGGAACTACTGTATAGATGCTGCGAAGAACTCGTAATTCTCACAATCTTAATGACAAAAAAAAAATAACATTGCATGTTGTGGGCTGCACTATGAGAACACAATGGCACAGATATCCTCAATTGATGAATATATGTACATCTATTTTCATAAATGAATCATATGGCAGTGGATATTCAAGAGTTGCGTTAAGTAGAGACCAATGGAATGGAATCCTGCTGGCACATCAAGAAATGTGTACAAAGTATTAGTGCCTTGTTGGAGCCAAACTTATGCAGTGTTATGCAGTGTAAGCAATGTATTCCTGTACACAAAACATGTCAGTCTCTGTCATCAGACTGTGTAACATGTCATGCAGACTGGATTGACCAATAATGTCAGCGTATTATAACTTTGTACAGAGGAAGACAATTACAGGAAAGACTGGTAATTGACAAGTTTATGCATATCTATGGAAGAATTTCATTGTGAAACCTTTGCAAATATGTTTTGTTTCTTTGTTTCAGTATTACTGCTGAGTATAACCATTCCTTTTCCTTTCCTTTTTGCCTGGTCAAGTCAAAGAGATGTATATATAATAGTGAAACATAGCTGGAGCTCCTAGAAAAACCAAGATTCCCATTTCTGATGTGATTAAATCTTAGCAAAGATATTTGTGCACCGAATGATGAACACCCTGTACATACACCAATGAAGTGACAATAATAACTTCAGCAATATTTTACAGTAGATGGTGTAAAGGACAGTCACATTATGAAAGGGTATCACACTTTCCACAGACTGAAATGGGAGCTTACAGCTGACCTTGAACTCCATCCAGATATTGTACTTGAGCCCTGTGAGTGTGTGAGATAAATTATGTACAGGAGATATTGTATATAAAACAGCTAGGTAGAGATTGTACAGCTTTTCTTTTTCTCTTTTCTACATACTGCTGTGAATGCAAATCATAATATTTGTATGTGACTGCCTGTCCGAATCCTTAAAGGTACATTGTAGATATCCAGTAGATGATATGCAAGGATGAGGAAGAAGAGATAAAGGGGAAAAACATAGGAAATGTCCGTCCAGTGTATGCATTGACCACCAACAATAAAATTACTTGAAACTTACAGAATGTGTCTTACCTTAGTCGTGTCTTCAATGGTGGTTTTATCTTTGAGAGTATATTGTATGTTTATATATATTTATATACTAAACAATTTGTGTACTGTATGTTTGCAGAGAGTACATTTAAGATACTCATTCCTTCATGATGTGGTAAGAGTCATAAGCAAAGATACCTTTATATGCCTTTGTACAATAGATAAGTGATGTTTTTATTTTGGCTAACACGTCATATTAAAAGAAGAACACCATGTACACTCTGTGAATAGGATCCTATTGTGAAAACTGCCCAGTGGTTGGTGGTTTTACAAATGCATTCATATTTGGTAAAATGTACATTTTGTTGAAATATATGTTAAATGCTCACAATGTTGTGACTCTGTTTGCTCAACAATAAATGACTTTTAAAAAGCGACCTTAAAGTGTAATCTGTGTCTTTGTTATTATCCTGACAGTAGAAACCCTAACATTTCTGCTTTGAGGTCTTTATTCCATGAAATATCCCACTCTTCCTCTTTAGTTTAAAATTCTCCCACTCAAGATGTGTGTCTCCCACTTCAATGTTTTTTCTTCTGCTGAAAATTTAGCTTTCTCAATTCTTATGCTTTTTTTTTTTTTTTTTTTTGGTCATATATCTTCAAAAATGAGGCTAAGAAAGCACCAGGGAGCATCTTAAATGCAGAGCTTCCAGGGCCATTTAAAGGGATGGCATAGTTTTGGCTGAGATTGGAATTTAGGTTTTAACTTTCTGTGAAATAAGTAGAAACAACTTACATACATAGAAAACATTTAAAAAAATTCTAGGAGGAATTCAAAGTTCATCTAATGAAAATTGGTTTTGAAATGGCTGAGATTAAAAATAAAAAATAAAACAAAGTGGTCCCAATAAAAGGTTGGACCCATCTTTTATTGAGACCATTTTGTTTTCTGGTACCTCAGCCATTTCAAAACCAATTTTCATCAAATCAACTTCTAATTCCTTGTAGAATCACTATTATGCTTTTTTAATATTTAATATTTAAGTGGTTTCTAGTTGTCTTGCAAAAAGTTGTAACCTGAATCTCCATCTCAACCAGAATGATACCAGCCCTTTAAGTGGGCCCTAAATTCTGGCTGCAAGGGATGTGGAGGTTTGATGCATGTTAGTGCAATCAGAGTATCCAGTTTGCCGGGGATCCAGGCAGGAGATGTGTGGGGTTAAAGTCTTTGTGACAGTATTTGAGATGCCTTTGATAGCTGAGTGTGTGTTGATGAGCTTTACTATCAACTTGAACAAAGCCATTTACGATGCATGAGCTCTCGTTATAACGAACACATACAGTTAAAACAAAATTCCGTCTATATAAAATAATTCAGGTCCCCAAATTACTATGTATTATATAATACTTTATTTGTTTGGCTGTAACAGAATTTTTATATAAGGAAAGAAAACTGTCATTCCTCAGGACTTCCTAAAACAGGAGTCACTTGTACGTACCCCAGGGTACTTTGAGTAAGTATCATGACATGGGAGAATCAAATTTGTGCATTTTCTTTTGTGTGTGTAGGAAAAGAGATGCAATCACAGTTATTAGTATCGTGTCATTCCACAATTGTAAGAGTCAAACGCAGGGCATCTACACGTAAGGATGGTGTCGTGGTGACCATACAGCCTAACATGCATACAACTGATAGACAGATGGACAGACATACAAACACTTGCACACACATGTAGGCTTACTTACGCTTACACGAAATATAAGTACACACACATACATATCATTTACTCAAATTTACATTTAAGGATTTTATGCAAACGGGTATACAGTGACGTGTGCAATAAGAAAAACACGAATCAGAAACAGCGAGACACTACCAGTAACATTTAGTTCATTTGTGCGTTCACATTAATCCCCTCCACCTCTTGGCTGTTAGTAGCCATGATTTTGAATTCGGCTGGATGCAACTTTTGCAGCTACCCCTCTTTATTCCCAACCCACAAAGAAATACCTGGATTAGATTTCATCCAGGGACAAACAGCAGGGACAGGCATCAGAATTTTTTTTTTTTTTGCACTTATCTCTTCTCTGATCAGTAAAACAAATTTTCTGGATCATTTCACTCAGTCAAGGTCCCTACAGCTGCCATGAGAACAAACTATCATACATCCTGGTCTCAAGAATTATATTCATCTACTCCGTTGCAGCTCTAGTGGATTCATAATTTGGTTGATTTTTAAAGCTGTTCTTTCTCTTTAGTTTACAGGAGTGTCGGAGTGCATACGATAACATCAACCCTACATTGATGTAATTATGATAAACATCATATGTGACGTTTGATAAACAATTTTATCGTCAGTCCCCCCCCCCCCCCCCCCAAAAAAAAAAAAGTCTGAACGTTCTGCATTACACGCTCCATCATCGATATCTAATACGTGTATTGCTTTGGATGACTTCTAGCATATTTTGAGAAACGAGATCTCGGATATCGCTTGACTGAAAGATCCGTCTGTATCTGGCCGTCGGGGAAGCAGTGGTGGATCCAGACCTGTAAAAGCGCCCCACTTTACGGAATTCCTTGATCCGCGGAGACTACGTCTAGCTTCACTGATCCTCTACCTTGTCTACGGAGGAGAGCCGTATAAATGTCAAAAAATGATTTCAAAAAACTCCTCCTGACAGATGGATTTTTTATGCCTCCGCCACGAAGTGGTGCCGGAGGCATTATGTTTTCGGGTTGTCCGTCCGTCCGTCCGTCCGTACGTACGTCCGTCCGCTTTCGTTTACGCGATAACTTGAGTAATATTTCATGGAATTTTACCAAACTTGGTCCAAGTATGAAGTATGATGGGGCAATGATTTGATTAGATTTTGGGTGAAATCGGCTAAAGGTCAAAGGTCAAGGTCAAATCATGAAATTGTATCCGTTTACGCGATAACTCAAGACTTGATGGAGCAAATTTCCCCAAACTTTCTTGGAGGATGATGTATGATGGGACAATTACTTGATTAGTTTTTCAGTGAAATCGGACAGAGATCAAAGGTCAAAGATCAAGGTCAAATCCTAAAATTTATCTGTTTACGTGATAACTCGAAACTGGATGAAGCAGCTTTCACCAAACTTGGTCCAAGGATGATGTATGATGGGACAATTAGTTGAGTAGATTTTAGTGACATTGGCAAGAGGTCAAAGGTCAAAAGGTCAAGGTCAAATGCTAAAAATGTTGCTATTTCCCCCATATCTGTGCAATGCCCGCAGTTATTTTCTTGAAACTTTGTGTAGACATGTACTACTGCGTAAAGATTATCCAGAGAGAGTTTCATGTCATAATGTCAAAGCTCAAAAGGTCAAAGGTTAGGTGAAAATGTTGCAATATCACTTTTCTCGCAAATAGTTCAATGTATCTTCATGGAACTTGGTACATATGCATGTACTGACTGGCAGGGATTATCTAGGGAATTTAGGGGTCATGGGTCAATAGTCAGGGGTCAAAGGTCAAGTTCAACTACTCAAAATGTTACTATTTTCCTCATATACTAGTATATGCAATGATTGCAGTATTAGTTTTAAAATTTAATATAAATGTACATGTATTACTTAATGGAGATTCTCATGGAAATTTCTAGCCAGAAGGTCAAAGGTAAAATGTTAAGGGTCAAAGGTCAGGTTTAAATGAAAAAAAAAAAGATATATTTTGTACTGTAATTACACTCTTTCTTCATACCTTGAAAATTATACTCAATGCATAAACTTATAATAAGATCGGTCAGAAGTCAAGTAAAAATTTTCAATTCCCCAAATATGCGTACCTGCACTCTTTAATAGACAATTATAGCAAACCCAGTTCATGGAAAGTGAACATTCCAGATATTTCTGCCAGTTATGTGAAACTGTCATTACACATTGTGAAGACATTGTACTATACACCTATTGGGAGAATAATGCATTATGGCGGAGGCATCAGTCGCCATAGCGACATTTCTAGTTTTTTCTAGCATATCGCCGTCTCGACCTCTTGAACTCGAAAAGGAGCGCGGAAAGACGAAATCTCATATCTCGCCTTCTCTGATGAGATGTCCAGAAAATGAGATCTCTCAACTCCGCTTTCTCTCGCTTTCGTCTCACCTCCCGGGGGGGGGGGGGGGGGGGCATTTCATGAAGGAACTTGTCAGATAAAATATCTGACAAGTCAATTATATCCGACAAGTTTTGAGAAATTCTTTCGTCTGATTGGCTGATTTTTCTGAACTTGTCGGATATAATTGACTTGTCGGACATTTTATCCGACAAGTTCCTTCATGAAATGCCCCCCCCCCCCCCCCCCCCGGTCATGCTGGTCGGATACCGAGATGTAGAGAAGACGACATCTCGTATAACTACTAGTATTCTCCTTAATTCTCGCTCCCGCAAAAGTTCGAGAAGGCGAGGAATTATGCCGTCTTCTCGGAGATACTCCGAAGTAGTTGCTGAGAGCATGGACCTACAACGTAGGTCCATGCTGAGAGGGAAAATTTTCCCACGAAAACACGCACCAAATTAAAAACTAACGTCACTACTGCACTTTCAGCGAAGGTAACGTCCTCCAAGCAGTTGCGTCACACGCGGATGCTAAAAATGCGACAACTTTGACAGACACAGCGGGAAAGCCCCACTGTTGCCCATGAATTTTGTTCCTTCCCATCGATCGCGATAATGTCAAAGGTCACTGTCGTTCAGTTCTCTTCCATGAATTTGGCTTCGTGCTACCGCCAGCAGTCTGATGCCAGGTTCCACTGTTTGCAGATGACACAAACAAAACAACAGTAACGACAACAAACGATGCGTGGTTTTAGGATCAAGACAAGGAGCGACAGAGGTCATTCCATGCGAATGCCAGGTTTTTTGAAAAAAAGAAATATAGAAAACGCTGCCAAATAACATTTCCTAATTCTGAAAAATTTATGCGTCATTTATGACTGATTTGGATAACCATTTAAATCTGCGTCCCATGCACATACACGTGGTGTTGTTTGAATAATCTGATGCCTCCTTAATGGTAAATTTGATTGGATTTGACTAGGACTTTTTGGTTACAGATATCGCTCAACACTGATCTGCAATGATCTGAGTGTGTAGAAGCTGACGAGAAAACCAATACGTCTTCAATTTATCTCTTTTATAACAGGTAAAAATGAATATGAAATATATTTTCTCTGAACCGATTGCGTTTCACGTACACTATGTAGCAAATGAGACAACGCTTGCAATGCCATAGATCTCGATCTATGGATAGGGTGTTTATTATAATCACCAGCTAGCTACTGACTCTCAGACAGTACGTATAACATCATTTAACAGGTTAAAAAACTTATGCTCGAGTTTGTTCAAAGTTTATCTGTATATTTTCCAGCATAGCATGGGAAGCAGGCTAATTTCTTCATTTCTCCTCTTTAAGGAAGAGATCGAGAGGGTGAGGGGAGAGAGATGCTGTGGACATCGACGATAGAGATGTCTTGAATTCATTCAAATAATTGAATTCTACTTTGCCATCCATGGTTATTATACATTGTTACTTCGCTCATTTTCGTCTCTTCATCAGTGTTCCCACTGTTCGCTACCAATCGCATTTATTTTCATGCTCGTGGGTCAAATGGGGCATTTGGACCAAAACAACAATGTTGTCCAAGGGTGTACTTCCCGAATCCTAGATCTTCTGTTCACAAATCCTGAGCCTTTACAACAATATGACGGCGTTCCCAAAGTTATGGCATAAGTATCGAGCGATCAATCAATCAATCAATCAATCAATCAATCAATCAATCTATATATTACATGCTTTACCGAATTAAACATGCCACTTTGGCATCCTTATTCTAACAAATCAAACCAAACAAACAAACAAAAAACCAAACAAACAAACAAACCCGAATCCAGCGTAATCAAACAAAATAATTTCAGAGGGAAATTTACATTCTATACTTCCTGAAGCTATAAAGAAGTCATTGATCAGGAATGCCAGATAGGGCGTGGCGAAAATGTGATTGGTTGTTTATTTTATAACTGCTCTTTTGTTCGTGTGTTTTCGAACAAACCTTGGACATTTCCTTCGATAGGAAATACAGTAACTTTTGTTGCTTTTTGTTGTTCATTGAAGGGGTATGAAATGTGGTAGCTATCATCAATCTTATTACATCCTCTCCCCAAGCCGCGTAGGCGATCCTTCGCCGTTGTTCTCATTAAAGTTTGACGGCGGTTAGCCATCCTGTGGGCCATGAAAAACCAATAAGTTTCCATTACTACGTCATTTAGTCATAGGTTGGTTTGCCTATGTAGTCTAACCGCCAAACAATAATGAACTTTTTTTATCTTACTTTCTTTTTTGCTGTAACAAATAATTATTGGAAAAAATACCCTGCAAACTGCCCTAGATTAAAACCTAAATTTAAGCATAAATAACAGTCCCTAAATTGTTTAAAATTTCTAAATCTTGCCCTAGCCCCCCCCCCCCCAAAAAAAATAATAAAAAAGAACAGAAAGTTCTGCTGTTGGTTTACTCATGGACCTTTGTTGTAGGTCCATGGTTTACTGGTATAGGGGCGTGTGTTTAGGGATATTATGTTGCTTCTCGTAGCTAGCACCAGTCATCGAGTTTCGTAATTGTGCGTGTGTGTGTTTGTGTATGTGTGTGTTCTAATGTTTATCTAAATCAATTATGTAATTTGTACGATAATCTTGTTGGGGAATGCACCCTACAAGGATTGATTCTTCAGCGTTCCTCCCTATTTCGAGGCTTTTCATAATATCTTATTATACTCAAAATATTTTTTACCTTCCTTCTTAAACTTATGAAGTAAGTTTATTGCACATTTATTATGTACTTATTTTCTGTTTAAAAAAAAAACCAAACAAACAAAACAAAACAAAACAAAACAAAACAAAACAAAACAAAACGCATAATCATGGGGGTTTTCTCCCCGGAGTTGGAAAATAAAATGAATGGATAGATGAAGGAATGAATCAGAGATCTCCACATGAATATTTCAGCAGCATTACAAGCTGACATTGTCACCTCATCTGTTCTTATTAGCACATAGAATTTGATCGATAGCATTGTGTTGTAAAAAAAAAAAATAATAAAAATATTTCGTAATATATCTGACGACAGATTTTGATGATATCTCTATCATGCCGTTGGCTTGACATTGCTTCACTTAGCTAAGTTAACTTACAAAATGAAGTGATTCTTCGCTCTAATGCAGATGCATATGCATAGGGAGTGGGCGTGGCAGGTGAAGAGGATAATTATAGTCTAAGCAGGGATCGTGTCCACCTCCCTGGTCTAAGGTCTACAAGATGAAAGCCTTATCCGGAGCAGGTAGGAGGAGGACGAGAGAGTCCTTCCGATAAAGCTCAGTTAAGAAGTTGTGCCGGATATAAAAATGAGAGAATTACCGGAAGTAAAGCTACTAAAATGTTGCGCCACCTGTGGTTTTTCAGTGTTAATGTTCGACATGATTATGAAAGGCGCTTAGTTAAGTTGGGCTACTGCCAAAATGACTTCAACAGCTGCCTGTACCATATACCGACATTGAAAACATTCGAAAAATGAGAGTATAGTTCCACTGCTGCTGTGTATAGACTGTATGTCCGTTCACATTCTTAAAAACAAAATTACAAACTTAGGGAGTAAAACGTGATATATAAAGGATTACGTTATGAAACAGTTATAAGCCGTGAAGTGAAGAGGTCTGCAGATTATCTAGAGACAAACATACAAACACATACATCGATAAACAGATGGATAGAGAGAAAGAAAGAAAGAAAGAAAGATAGATAGATAGATAGATAGTTAGATAGATAGATATATGGATGGATAGATAGATAGATAGATAAGAATGAAGCATGTAAACAACATGGATCGGCAGACGTGTAGACAAAAAATGGAAGCATTATGTGTTTCAAAATGTACATTGCATGTTTTGAAATAAATACTTTCTTTTACTTATACTTGAAAGCATGAGCAACATATTAATATTCATTTTTATATCTAAATAGACACACAAAAACACGCGGAGATAAAGCATAGATGCACACATACATAGACGACCAAGTATTGCATTACAATTTCGACCTTACGAATAGTAATCTTGCTTTTAAATCGATTAATCTATTTACGCATAAATTAATGCATTAAATAACATGACATCAAACTTCAGAAAATCGTTTCATACTCAAACAAGTTGTCGACAATTACTCAAGTGAGGGGATGTGTATTGATTTCGCGGCAGGTAGAATACCTGTAAAGGTACTAGTCTATAGGTGCATCAGGAACATGAAGTGGTGTTGTAGTAGAAGTCATTGTTCTCGAAGTACGTCCGCTGTATCGTCATCACAAAACGTTGTTGTGTAGAAAACTGTTTGTTTTGTATGTACAGAAAACTGTTTGTTTTGTACGTAGAGGTCGAAGGTCGACAGGGAGGTTTAATCGACTAGACCTTGATCAAGGGGCTTAAATCTGATGCACGTCAGTGGACTATCCCGGAAGCTAGTTGTCACGTCTGATAGTGAAAACATATTTAATTGGAGCAGACAGTTCGTGAAAGAACGATTTCGCGGCAAAATAAATCTTTTGGGAGGGCGTAGGAAACGTTATTCTATCTCAGAGCTTAAAACATAAACCGTTTCAACTCTCCCACTGTTTTCCCCTCCCCTCTCTAATCTAGATAACACACATAACTATCTACGCGCATAATAGGCCTATATGTATAAAATGTGTCTTGAAGAATGATTTGACTGATTGTGGTCAGATTAAAGAAGGTGTTTTCTGTTATGAATGAAAGCCAGGAGACATGAAGCATCAAATTTCTCAATAATTTCTCTGATTTTGTAGTGGTCAGTGTTTTTCTTTTTCGCTTGGCTCAGAAAGAATAAACAAACAACAACAACGACACCATCATCAACAACAACAACAACAACAGCAACGGTGTTAACCCCTTGATGTCCAGGTCGGATGCTGTTGAAACTGTGCAACACCTCCACATATCGGATGATGACTAAAATCATATCATGTACCTCCGAAACAGAGATGTAAATGGAGGGGGGGGGGGGGACTGAAATAAAAGTATTTGTGCTTGTCACTCCTCAAAGCAATACCTTCTATAAAGTGAAAGATAAACAAATAATGAGGTTGACTTCCTCTTCTCCAAGGATAGATGGGGCGACAAACTTTTGTTTCTGCTGTTGTTGTTTTTAAGCACTTACTTATTATAGTCGCACGACCGTCTAACTCCGGCCTTTAAAAAAATTAAAAAAAAAATATTGGTTTGGTCAGAATCTTCCTCTTGAGCCAAGGATGAAAATGACGTCATGCTGGGCGCATGTGCAGATCGGCAACACTTTCCTACATGGGAAAAAAAAAAAAAAAAACATACAAACATTCGGGCTTTATATAAATTCGGCGCTTGATGCATGCACTTCTATCACAACACGGGTGTTTATAATTTCGCCACGACATTATACCCACTGGCGAACATCTGATTTATTCATCCGGGGGCGAGTTACATTTTGGCGGTGAGTTAACGTCTCTTGTTCTTAAGATTTGATGCTTTGATCTTCAACATGACTGCATCCTATCGAAAGGATTCAACAGTATTAAAGGTTGTTTTAATTGCCATTTTTCGTTTTTGTTTCTCTCTTTTTTCTTTTTTCTTTTTTTTTTTGGGGGGGGGGGTTGACTCTCCATTAAACTTCACATGAAATTTGTGTCAATATTTTGCATTTGCATCATGTTTAGAAATTCATTCAATTAAGACAGTTGCCTATTCATTGGCACCATTCCGTGCACGTATTGAGCCAGCAAAAAAAGAAATGAATGATTAAATACTTGGTGACACATGAATTTGAACCATGATTATCAACGTCTAACATTTTTTATCTTAGGGTATCCCATTATCTTCACCCCTCTGCTTATAATCTCCTGCATTCTTGTTTCATCTTTTTATTATAGATACAATGAACTTTATTTAGTCATTCCAGTGAAACACTGATTTAATGGTCTGTGTTGCTTGTATACCAAAACTGTAGCCCCAAGGTGATACTCGCCTAGTACCTCATTGATCGCACTGAATGCGTGGTATCGCTGTAAGGGATCATTATCGTTATGAACTATCTTCAAGATCGTCTGTCCAAGGACTATTCTGTAGTATTGTGAGATGAAATAGAAGGGAAGAGGAAAGTAATCATCTGGTTTGACAGGAACGAAATTGATATGCTTGCATGCTGACCAAGAGTTTCGTTCCAAGTTCGTTCTATGTGAATACACTATGTCATAAACGTG
Organism: Diadema setosum; assembly: GCA_033980235.1. Lineage (NCBI taxonomy): Eukaryota > Metazoa > Echinodermata > Echinoidea > Diadematoida > Diadematidae > Diadema > Diadema setosum. Next base: position 31,837,155 of record CM067060.1, read on the forward strand.
TCATAAAGCCGGACTTTTAACAGTTAATGAATTTTTGCCATCAGCTTAAAGTATACTGTCGATTCATTTGTGCGATGACTGTTAAGTGCACGTCTATATTACTCTTAGTGCGCTTCCACGATTAGATTATGCTTTAGTCTTTTATGTATACACTGAACTGTATTTCATATTCGTTTGATTGCCATTGGGATGATTTGTCCAGCAATATCTATAGCTTTTATATCGAGATTCCAGCTTCATAGTCATGTTTGGGACAGCACAAAAGTTTTATTTTCTTTAAAACTTGTAACTTTTCGAGTTCCCTCCTGTATTAATTAATGTTTTGATCCATGATGTAACATAATGATGCGAATAACTTATAGATGAAAATAAAACAAATAACTAAAAACAGATATTGCAACGTCACGTTGTGGCCATGACACTTGAAGACCATTTCACTAGGTGTACATACTAGTCGCACTGTAATCCAAACGTTCTCCGGTATAGGTGCCCCAATGAAGTTTGAAATTATTGTGCTCCAAGACCTTTGTGGTTCAAAAGACATTACATGTGCCAGAGGAGTGCAGGTATATATTGAAGGTAATTCTAGTCTGTCAGTGAAATCAATTGCTGGTGGAAAATAATAAACAAACGTGAGAAAGCGCAATTGATGTATTAGCGTCTGATCACGCCAATCGACCAATGGCTCGTGAGCAGAGCCGATAATGTATACACGGAGGCAGGTGATGCTAGTGGTTGAAACTTTGTGGTACAAGGATCTTTACCTTTTTCCACTTTTCTTCGCTGTTTTCCTTGAAAAGAAGATCGCTGAAGAACAATGGCTCTCATGGCTCGTATCGTTTCCGTGCTCGTCTTGGCTTTCGTCGTCGTCGACGGTGTCATTGGGTGTGTCATGAAGAATGGCGAAGGCTGGGATCTGACGGGGAGAAAGCAACCTAGTCAACCTGGTCAAGGGGTACGTGTGTATCATAAAGTGACCAATGAAAGATGGTCTGTACACTTAGAACATCCGGGTCAGAACTGACCCGGAAAGGGTCCATTGGGGTCACACCCCGTTCCGTTATTTAAGCTGATGACAAGAAAAGGGGTCAGATATTACCCCATTCAGAGTTATGAATTGGGTCAGGGTGAACCCCATTCCGGGTCTTCATGTTTTAATGTCATTGCTCTGATTCGACTGTGTTAAAATTTCACTTGAAGAGAGTCCGTCATTCGCGATCACAGATTTCTTCCCAACGCACTGCGTACACTGCGTATCACCAGGGAGGTGGAAAATATCTCTTTCCACCTTCCTGGTTAGTTATAGGTCTCCGTGTCTTAGTTTCTTTTGTTTCTCCATTTTGTATGTATATTAGTCAATCAATCATAGAGTTTGTTGTATTACGTCTGGGGGGGGGGGGGGGGGGGGAATGCATCCTACAAGCACTGCTATTTAGCATTCGTCCCCGCTTCCAGCAAGTTCGTATACTTACAATATTTTGTAAATTTATCCTTATTTTGTATCATGATGAAATTTAAGTATTCAATATCTATCTGTTTCTACTGGAAATGGAAAAAATAAATGAATGAATGAATGAATGAATGAATGAAAACGCATTGAATGTAATTTGTTATATAAAAAAAAAAAAATGCTGGCAGGAGTGAGTTACTGGATCATTTGCAGGGGCGGATCCAGGGAGGACCACAAACGGCGCACGCCCCCCCCCCCCCCCTTTATTTTTTGTTGAAACAAAAGAAATAAAAAAAATGGGGGGAGGGGTGCGTGCGCCCCCTTTATTTTTGTAAACACGCCCCCTCTTTACGAAATTACTGGATCCGCCTCTGATTTGTAAGGGAGAATATATCTTTCAATTTTTCGAATTCATGAAATTCTTCCGTCGAGATGTTTTTCATTGCAACTCATTGACAAATTGCCCTACATCGACGTAAATAAGCACTGAATTGATCAGTGTTTTACTAGTAGCCATGATAAGAAAACCACTGATCAATTCAGTGCTTCTTTACGTCGACGTAGGGCAATTTGTCAATCAGTTGCAATGAAAAACATCTCGACGGAAGAATTTCATGAATTTGAATAATCAATTAAGCAGTACCCGCTGCATGCTGTAAGGATTAGAACCAACACTTGCTGTCGGGCGAAAGCTCGGTGGTCTAGTGGAGATGACGCTTGTCCGGTGATCAGGAGGGCGTAGGTTCGAATCCTGCTCGAGTATGTACGTCTATGATCTTTCTTTATTTTTATCATGGCTACTACTAAAACACTTATCAATTCAGTGCTTATTTACATCGATGTAGGCCAATTTGTCGATCAGTTGCAATATCTTTCAATTTTGTTTACAAGTCAGTAATTGTCCATTTCAATCTTTCTCTTCACATTTCAGACACTTCCTTCAACGCCAGAGTGAGTATTGATAGAAAACACATGAGAACCATTCATACAATCAATTCTTGCTGAACTTGGTAACTTATCTCATGCACTCACGATTTCTTATTTTTTTAATTTCACAAACAGAATTGACAAAAATCATATATTTCAGCTGCATAAATATAAAGCTTGCCTTAAAACTACTCAAAATAAACAAGGGACAATGTTAACCCTGATATATCTTAGTATGAAAACATGGTTTTATGTGCTTGCATTAGCTAAAAAATTACAATTTTCCAAATTTTATATAAAACGTGATAAGAAAAAATGTGAGGGTATGACATCATCAACTCGCTCATTTGAATATTCGTAAGGACTGGTTAAAAACGTTTTCCGAAAAATGTGAATGTTCAAAGTTCCATATCTCCCTTATTTCTTATCCGATTTTTGTCATTTTTGTATCGTTCTGTGGGGAATATCTTTCTCTTTCTATTGAAGCTCGTATATATTGTGGGTGGATTTTTCTCTTTAGATAAAAACGTTGCCGTCTATACTGTAAGGGACCGGATTTTGAACATCAACCCAAAAGGATGCACTAGGCCCTATCGGTGGAGATATGGATTGGGCGTTGAACTTTTTGAGAGATACCAAGAAACCACTTACATACCAAGAAATAGTACAAAGCACGCCATTCTAAGAGGACCTCAAAGTTTATTTGATGAAAATCGGTTTTGAAATGTCTTAGACATCAAAACACAAAGTAAAACAAAGCGATAGTTTTAAAAGGTGGGTCAACCTTTTATTGGGATCGCTCTGCGTTGGATTTTCAGCCATTTTAAAACCAATTTTCATCAAAAATGAACGTTGAAATCCTCTTGGAATTATACACTCTTTCCCATTTCATTAGAGATTTCTCATTATCTCACCAAATATGCCAGAAACCTGAATTTTGGTCTCAACCGAAACTATACGATCCCTTTTAAGTGCTATTGCACTATAAAACGAACCACCACCTGATACTACAGTTAAAGGATAAGTGCTATTGCACTACAAAACGAACCACCACTCAATACTACAGTAAGGACAAGTTCACCTTCATAAACATAAGGATTGAGAAAATGCAGCAATATTAGTAGAACACATCGGTGAAAGTTTGAGGAAAATTGGACAATCGATGCAAAAGTTATGAATTTTTAAAATTTTTGTGTTGGAACTGCTTGACGAGGAGACTACGACAGCTTGTGATGTCATATGAGTACAACAGTATAAAGAAAATGTAAAGAAAATTCAACATATTTTCATTTTTTTTCGCATAATAAAAGAGCATTTGACTTGCCTCTTTGTAAAGGTAGGGGGAATAATATTACCCACTACATATGTCGGTAACGTGTCAAGGGAATGTGTACTTTTTTCAAAAGATGAAATTTTGTGAAATTTTCTTTATATTTTCTTTATATTGTTGTACGCATGTGACATCGTATACTGCAGTAGTCTTCTCATCCAGTGGTTACTGCACAAAAACTTCAAAAATTCATAACTTTTGAACAGATTGTCCGATTTTCCTCAAACTTTCAATGATGTGTTCTACTAACATTGCTACATTTTCTCAATCCTTATGTTTATGAAGGTGAACTTGTCCTTTAAAGGATAAGTTCACCTTCATAGACATGTGGGTTGAGTAAATGCAGCAATATTAGTAGGGCACATCAGTGAGAGTTTGAGGAAAATTGGACAATTCGTTCAAAAGTTACGAATTTCTGAACATCTGCTCAGTCACGGCTGGATAAGAAGACTACTTTTGCGTGTGATGTCATATGTGTACAACGATATAAAGAAAGTATAAAGAAAATTCACAATTTTTCTTACTTTTCTCGCAGAACAATAGAACACTCGACTTCTCTCTTTCAGAGGGCAATGGGAATAATATTACCCTTAACATACGTCAGTAATAAGTCGAAGAAATGCGCACTTTATTCAAAAAGTAAAGTTTTGTGAAATTCTCTGTTCATTTTCCTTATATTGTTTTAACGCATGTGGGTGCGCAGATTCTTTAGAAAATTCATAAGTTTTAAACGGATTGTCCGATTTTCCCCAAACTTTCACGGAAGTGTTCTATAAATATTGTTGCATTCACTCAATCCAAATGTCTATGAAGGTGAACTTGTCCTTTAAAAGGACTGCGGTCCAAACTTTTATTTGATTGTGCACATCTACTTTCTTCCAACAGTTTGTCGTCCACGTTCTCTTTGAGTAGCACTTTCAACCTCATCGACAACAACGATGACGGCCTGGTAAGCAGTGAAGAGTGGGAGGCGCTCTTCACTCAGATTGTCGATAACTACGATACAAATGGTAAGGCTCTCCCTCCTTGCTCCCCTTCCCTTTCAGTTTAATCAAAAACAAAAACAAAAACAAAACAAAAACTCTGTCGCGCAGACACAAACATTATATTACATGTAATGGAAAAACGGCACAAATGTTACGTAACAGGGCAATTGCACTGTAAAACACGATATATTCGCGGCATGAAAATTTCGCGAATTGGAGCTGACGGGCTTTCTTGCAGCATAAAATCTTCGCGAATTATCAATATGGCATCCAATGCATTGTGTAGCCAAGAACTTTTGCGTGCATCTTCATTTCGCGAAATCAAAATGTAAGCAAACAGTCCTCGTTTTACAGATAATAATATTTATTATGCACTACCTGACATAGGATACGACATAGGGCTGCTAACCTAAGATCAAACTGCATGCATGTATTATCATAACATCGTATTTAGCCGTCAGTCCGTTGTACACATTATTAATCAGTTATGGAATAGTTAAAGAGAAGTGATGTGATCGATTATATATCCTCAATATATGAGTTCCGCAACAAACTTCTTGTCACTGCCCCTTCGTTTATCTAACCATTATTCTGTCGTTATTTTATTTTCTTGCAGGTGACGATATGCTCTCCCTGGCCGAGCTCAGACCTTCTACGGGAGTACCCTCAGGGCCTGCGCCTATCCCCGATTTAACTATCCGCGACAGACCTATCCCAGATAGACCCATCCCAGATAGATCTATCCCCGACCCACAGGGCCTACCTTACGAACGACTTCGGCGTCCATTGTAATGAAAGTATTTTCTGAATAGTCCAAGTGGTCTATCCTGCCAAAGGGTTATTATCATACCCAGTATATCCACCTGATACGATTGTTATTCATCAATCCATAAACAGGGAAGTGGGAAAGATGTGCCCATCTTCGTGGCTCATCCCTCACTCACACGCATTACATACACGCACACAGGAACACGGAACACACAGGGTGACAGGGAAGACAACTAGGTTTCTGGATTGTATCATTTTTGTTGTCATTTCTCTTCAGTGAACAACAAAAATAAAAACAAAAAAGGTCAGAGACAGCGAGAAAGGAAGGAGATATAAACGCTTTGCTGATATGATGATTAATGAGGTTGTGTTGATGATGATACAATGATAACAATAATGCTGCTGCCATGGGAATTGATTGCGACTTAATTATAATATTGGAGATTCTTTTCGTTTCATTTAACCTAAAATGCTTCTTTTCGTTTCATATAAGTTAAATGATTCTTCTGCTTCAAAAAAATATCGTCACTGACGTAGAAATGACAATCAAAAGACATCAAATCAATGGATTTTGTACTGTGCTGTTTATCAATTCTCATATTCGTGATATAGTTGAGTGTACGAGTTTGAAAGGAAGACCATGAGGTTATTGTAAACAGGTGGATATGAACAGTTGCTATATTGTACATGGTTTAGAGTTTTCAGCTGTGACGTATCTTTGACAGATTCTTCACCGTATTTTATACTGTTATTTATACACATTTGATACAAGACTTATGTAGCAATGTATATGAACATGTTGATTATCTGAGAAATAAAAATCAAATAACTTTAAGACTGCAACGTACCTCCTTCCTTTTAAGATGTAAATAATATATATATATATATATATATATATATATATATATATAATTATATACATAATATTATAAAGTTATATATGTGTATACTAGTATATTATTACAAAAAGAACAATATAAGATTAAAAAATATTTTGTTAATCTCTTGGAGTGATTTTCTTTTCTATCTAACAAAAAACGGCTCTCTCTATGATAGCAAATACCCACATGAGAACCTACAGGAAATGCGGTACAGTGTATCGAAGGAAACTACATACATGATTACATACACACATACAAGTGTATGATATTCATGTATATATATACATTTATATATATACATCATTTTGTATATTGAGAACCACGTGGTGTACACTATTCAATAGCGAAATGTTGCTCTAACCAAACCGAAGACAAAATTCTGCTACAAGTTTGCTATGATATCTCGTGCCTCGTTTTTTAGATTTTTTTAAATCAAAATTATATCATTGAAAAGGAAAAAAAAAACACAGAAAAAAAAAACAGAAAATAGAACAATTTAACTTCTGGCCTTCTTTCTGCATTGTTTCCTGTGTCTGGAAGAAAAAATAATGATAACAGTGACATTCTTATTAAAAAAAAAAAGGAATACATATATAGATATATCAGAAACATGTACTCACACACACATACACACACACACACACACACACACACACACATACACACACACACACACACACATATGTATATATATATATATATATATATATATATATATATATATATATATATATATATATATATATGTAGATGCGTGTGTGTGTGTGTGTACATACATACATACATGTGTAGATTTATAGATAATAGTGCATAGTATATATGTATAGGATAAATATACGAAGAGGTTCAATGTATATAACATAATGTTATGGCCTAAGTAGGGAGTCCACCTCGCTCCGCTGGTCTTAAGGTCTAGAGGAAGAGAGCCTGGGAGAGGACGAGATAGTCCTCCCGATAAAGCTCAATTACGAAGTTATGCCGGATATAAAAATGAGAGAACTACCGGAAGTGAAGCTATAATGTTGCGCCACCTGTGGTTTTTCAGTGTTGATGTTCGACATGATTGTGAAAGACGCTTAGTTAACTGCCAAAAATGGCTTCAACAGCTGCCGGTTACCATACCGACATTGAAAACATTTGAAGAAAAAAAAAAATGATAGTATAGTTCCACTGCTTCTGTTTAGACTGTATGTCCGTTCACATTTTTAAAAGCAAAATTACAAACTTAGGGAGTAAAACGTAAGTCATGGCGCGAAGAGGTCTGCAGATTATCTAGAGCCAAACATACAAACACATACATCGATAGACAGGTGGATAGAGAGAAGGAAAGAAAGAAAGAAAGATAGAAAGATAGATAGATAGATAGATAGATAGATGGATAAAAATGAAGCATGTAAACAACATGGATCGGTAAACGTGTAGACAGGAAATGGAAGTATTTATGTGTTTCATAATGTACATTGCATGTTTTGAAATAATAAAATACTTTCTTTTACTTATACTTGAAAGCATGAACAACATATCAATATTCAGATTTATATCTAAATAGACACACAAAAACACGCGGAGATAAAGCATAGATGCACACGTACATACACGATCAAGTATTGTATTATAATTTCGAACATACGAATAGTAATCTTGCTTTTAAATCGATTAATCTATTTGGGCATAAATCAATGCATTGAATTAATGACATCAAACTTCAAAAAATCGTATTCTATACTTAAGAAGTTGTCGACGATTTCTCAAGTGAGGCGGTGTATAATCCTTATTGATTTCGCTGCAGGTCGAAAACCTGTAAAGGTACTAGTCTATAGTTGCATCAGGAACATTTGGTGTTGCAGCAGAAGTCATATTGTTCTCTGTATCTCTTTAAAGTACATGGCCGGCGGAACCGTGGGGGCCGCGGGGGCTCGGGCCCCCACACTTTTTGTGTACCATACAGAGGAATACATAAGGTGTCATCACTTTGGGCCCGCACACTTTTTTTAACCCGGAAGTACGTAAGTGCCATTAAATAGAAATAGATAGAGATCTTGAAGTGTGAGTGCGGTAAGGGTATGTTTTTCCACTGAGGACCCTTTGTTGTGCAGAAAACTGTTTGTTTTGTGTGTACAGAAAACTGTTTGTTTTGTATGTAGAGGAAACTGTTTGTTTTGTATGTACAGAAAACTGTTTGTTTTGTATATAGAGGTCGAAGGTCGACAGGGAGGGTTAATCGACTAGACCTTGATCAAGGGGCTTATATTACTCATGCACGTCAGTGGACTATCCCGGATGCTAGTTGTCACGTCTGATAGTGCAAACGTATTATGACTGGAGCAGACAGTTCGTGAAAGAACGATTTCGCGGCAAAATAAATCTTTTGGGAGGGCGTAGGAAACAGGAGAACGTTATTCTGTTTTAACTTTCCCACTGTACTTCCCTCCCCTCTCTAATCTAGATAACACACATAATTATCTACGCGCATAATAGGCCTATTGTCTTAAAGAATGATTTGACTGATTGTGGTCAAATCAAAGGTGTTTTCTGCTATGAATGAAAGCCAAGAGTCATGAAGCATCAAATTTCTCAATCATTTCTCTGATTTTGTAGTGCTCAGTGTATCTGTCCGCTTGGCTAATAGAAGGAATAAACAACAACAACAACAACAACAACAAACCAACAACAACAATAACAACAACAACAACAACAACAAACACATTCAATCAAAATTTTAAACTTCTGAGGCCTGGAACATAGATGCTATTGAAACTGTGTGCAACCAGTTTGCCGACAGTGATGATTAGCTTTTGCTCCTTATTAATGTTGCAGCACCACCACATATCGGATGATGAGTGAAAGAACTATCACGTACCTTTATACTAGACTGTAGGTGAAAATTTGGGGGACTGACATAAAAGTCTATTCGCTCTCGCCCCTCAAAGTGATACCTTCCTTAAAGTGAAAGTTTAAATAAGTAAGGCTGACTTCCTCTTTTCCAAGGATAGATGGGGTGACAAACTTTTATTTCTGTCGTTGCAGGTTTTTTATTTTCTTATTTATTCTTTGCACATCTGTCATGAATTCGGTGACGTAGTTGCTGGTAGGCGGAGGACGTCCCACTAATTGTTATGGTAGCACGACCGTTAAAATCAGTGTCCACATCGCTTGATTTGGTCAGGGTTTCCCTCTTGAGTCCAGGATGATGATGATGTCATGCTGCGCGCATGCGCAGATCGACAACATTTTCCTACATGAGAAGAAAAAAAAAATCATATGATATTATTCGGGCTTGATATAAAGTCGGCACTGGATGCATACGCTTCCATCACAACACGGGTGTTTACAATTTCGCCACGACCTTATACCCACTGGTGAACATCTGATTTATTCATCCGCGCACGAGTTGCATCTTAGCGGTGAGTTAATGTCTCGTTTTCGTAGGGTTTGGCTCTTTTGATTTGAGTTGGAGATGAACTTGAAAAGTAATCGTCTTGTTAAACACGTACAAAATCGATATGCTTGCACGCTGACCAAGAGTTTCATTTCATGTCCGTGCCTTGTGAATATACTCTGTCAAAAATATGCCACAAAACCTGACTTACAGTAAATGGATTTTAATTTTACACGAGGAACTGCCAGTTGCATGCCTATACTACTCTCAGTAGGCTGCCATGATTAGATGATTTTCTCGTCCTTTATGTATACACTGAATTGTATTCCATATTCATTTGAGTGGCATTGTGATGCTGTGTGATGCTTTGATGACAAATCTAAAGCCTTTATGTCGAAATTCCAGCTACATGGTTGTGGTATGGGCATCGCAAAAGTTTCTCTTTCTTCAAAACGTGCAACTTTCCGCGTTCCCTCCGGCATTGATTGAAATACATTGATCAAAAATAATATGATATACCATATGAAATATATGATATACCATATATGATGCGAATAACTTATAGGTGAAAAAAAAAAAACATATTGCAACGCAACGTGGTGGCCATAGAGGTGGACAGAACAGTCACACTGTATAAAACAAACGTTCTCCAGTACATGTAGGTGCCTGAGTGAAGTTTGAAATTACTGCACTCCAAATCCTTCATACATGGTTCAAGAGACATGTGCCAAAGAAGTGCAGGTATATTGGAGGTAATTCAAGCCCATCGGTAAAATCAATTGCTTGTTGGAAATGATTAACAAAATAGGATAATCACAAACGTGAGAAAGCGCAATGGACGTTTAGCGTCCGATCACGCCAATCGACCAATGGCTTGTGAGCAGAGCCCATAATACACGGAGATAGGTGATGCTAGTGGTTGAAAACTTTGCGGCACAAGGATTTTTACCATTTCCCCCTTCTTCTTTGCTGTTTTCCTTGAAAAGGAGATCGCTGAAGAACAATGGCTCTCATGGCCCGTATTGTCCCCGTGCTCGTTTTCGCTTTCGTCGTCAATGGTGTCGCTGGGTGTGCCTCTAGTAGTGGCCAAGGCTGGGATCAGACGGGGGGAAGACCCGGCCAACCTGGTCCACCTATCAATCCATGGGGAAAGCCCGGTCCACCTGGTCCAGGGGTACGTGTGTATCATAAAAAGTAACCAATGAAAGAGCCAGTTTGATAGTCTGTATACGTGATGCACACACACACACACACACGCACACACACACACACACACACACACACAAATAAATAAAAAGAGAAAGAAACGTCTCTAAAGCACAGTAAAGCAATTTGCGACTTGAGAAAACCTGCAATAAAGCATAATTATTGAAAAAACAAACAAACAGAATGGTATTGTTTTGTTATAGACAGTAGCTAGTATCTTAATGAGAGAAATTAATAATTCCTAAAGTGTTAAAAGTGTTGTATATAATAATACATGGGTTTAATAAATGTGTGTCGGAAAACGTGTGAAGAGTCCATTGAGTATGACGTGTTGATAAAATGTTGTATGTATTCAGTAATAGCTTAGTTTCTTCCAAAGGCCTCTTCGTTGTTATTATCCACTACTCTTTCCACACGGCATGCCATTTCGGATATGCCTGTTGCTGGTAACCACATCACAAGTAAATATTCACATCTGCTTTTCATTTAATTTCATTTGATTTCATTTATTTCCAAATTCTCATTAAAGTACATGTGACAAAGAACATCTTGCATACTCTAGGCACCTATATAATGCAATTTGGCATTTCGATGTAAAACCTATAGATGTAGAACCTAGCTGACAAAGGTGCTTCTGTTATCGGGAGGGTTACCTCCAAGAGTGTGATGTTTCTTTGCTTTTATCTTTAGCAATATCTGTCATCTCTGCTACTTTTTTTTCGCTTTCTTCTTCTGTCTTTATACACTGCTTTTTACCAATGCCTGTAAGGTGGTCGACGTAATGTTGACTTTTGCCAGTAGTTATATATATATATATGTATATATATATATATATATTTGCCAGTAGGAGAGTTCTTTTTCTTCTCTTCTCCTTTCTAATCTCTCTTCTAATTTTCCTTCTTCTTTTGCCGGCAATTCACATTATAATAGACACTAATATTGCTGAATAGTTTAGATAGTTTTGAAGTAAACATAGATATCATTTTTGGAGTATCCTTTGTTTCGAACAAATCAAGATATTCCATACATTTCTGTTATGTATCAGGGGCATACGGGAAAAGGATAAGGAAGGGTACAAAATTGGATGTTTAATTGTGTGTGTGCTGAATTTCTTTCTACTTTTTTTACACTAGGATTCCTTGTCAACGGGTGAATTATTTTTTCCGTACAATACAATGTTATCCCTGTTGGACTTTGATACACTGATATATTTTCAAATACTTTGATATGAGTCAACATGCAAGGGCGTGTCAGACAAGGAATCCAAAAGTGTATGAGCATATTTAATTTTGTCCTAGTGCATATGTATGAATAATCTAATGGAATTATTTTTTGGGGGGTGAAAAACGGATAACAAAAAAAGTACATTTGTGTTTCCTAAGTGGCATGTATTGTAACTTTTCTGTTGAGAAGTTGGTTTCGGAGAGTATCTTGGCCAATCTATGTACAAACTCAGTAATAATTTGTTGCCGTCTGTTTTCACCAGCATGTTTGCGAGAAACCGCTCCTTCCATAGATATCCGACTCGTCACTCTGATGAATTCCATCTGCCTTTAACTAGACTATTTTACACAATCTATATTTGGTTGGCGTCCACAAGTTTAAGTTCTTTTAAGAATAATTTGAAGAAAAAAAAATCTTGAACAGCTATAAGAATTTATCTAAATATCATAATGAAAATTTTTATTTTGTATTGGAAATCGTGATATTGTGTTGATCCTTTTGATGGTTGCAAAGAATTGGAAAATCCAACTTTTATATATATTTTTTTTTTCAATCACGGCTGAGCGGCTCCATCCATCCATCCACTACCTCTTGTTATGGTCTTCTTTCTTTATTGTTATTTGTCTTCACTCCCCATAATAAGTTTCTTTCTCTATCATACACACTCAAATACACACAGCACTCACACATATACTCTCTCTCTCTCTCTCTCTTTCCTTTCACTTCCGGCATGACAGCGACTAGGGGTAGGAATTTGTTCAGGGTGTTTGTTTTGAGTTACTTAGGTTAGTTATAGGTCTCCATGTTAGTTTCCTTTGTTTTTCCACTTTGTATGTATATGAATATCAGTCAACCAATCATATGATTTGTTGTATTACGTGTGGGGAATGCATCCTACAAGCACTGTTTTTTAGCATTCCTCCCTCATTTCCAGCATTTCCGTATACTTACAATATTTTGTAAACTTATCCTTTATTTTGTTTCATGATGAAATTCATGTATTCAATTTCTGTAAAATACTTATATGTTTCTGGTGGAAATGGATAAATGAAAGGAATGAATAAATGAATGAATGAATGAATGAATGAATGAATGAATTCTGCTGGCAGGAGTTAGCTTTACTGGGTCATTTGTAAGGGAAAATATATCTTTCAATTCTGTTTACAGGTCAGTAACTGTCCGTTTAAATCTTTCTCTTCACATTCCAGATACTTCCTTCAACGCCAGAGTGAGTATCAATAGAACACACATAAGAACCATTCATACAATCAATTCTTACTGAACTTGGTAACTTATCTCATGCCCTCACGATTTCTCATTTTTTAAATTTCACAAACAGAATCGACAAAAATCTTATATTTCAGCTGCATGAATATAAAGCTTGCCTTAACACTACTCAAAATAAAAAAGAACAATGTTAACTCTGATATATCTTGGTATGAAAATATGGTTTCATGTGCTTGTATTGGCTAAAAAATTACAATTTTCCGAATTTCATATACAACATAATTATAAGAAAAATTATGAGGATATGACATCATCAACTCTCTCATTTGAATATTCGTAAGGACTGGTTAAAAATGTTTTTCTAAAAATGTGAATATTCAAAGTTGCCTGTGTCCTTTATTTCTTATCCGATTTTTGTCATTTTTGTATTGTTCTGTGAGGGATATTTTTCTCTTTCTCTTGAAGTTCATATATTTTTTGGTGGATTTTCTCTTTAGATAAAAACGCAATTGCCGTCTATGCTGTAAGGGGCAGGATTTTGAACATCAACGTAAAAGGGTGATATACTAGGCCCTATCGGTTGAGATGAGGATTTGGCATTTAACTTTTTGAGAGATACCAAGAAACCACGTATGAAATAGTGCGGAGCACACCATTCTAAAAGGAATTCAAAGTTTATTTGATGAAAATCGGTTTTTAAATGGCTTAGACATTAAAAAAGTAAAGTAAAACAAAGCGATCGTCATAAAAGGTGGTTCCCACCTTTTATTGGGATCGCTCTGCGTTGGATTTTTCAGCCATTTCAAAACCAATTTTCATCAAAAATGAACGTTGTCATCCTCTTGGAATTATATACTCTTTCACATTTCAATAGAGATTTCTCATTATCTCACCAAAAATGCCAGAAACCTGAAGTTTGGTCTCAACCGAAACTACATGTATACGAGCCCTTTTAAGTGTCATTGTACTATTATGATAACGAACCATCACCTAATACTAGTACTACAGTTAAAGGACAAGTTCACCTTCATGGACATGTGGGTTGAGTAAATGCAGCAATATTAGTGAAACACATCAGTGAGAGTTTGAGGAAAATTGGACTATTCGTTCAAAAATTATGAATTTCTGAAGTTTCTGCTCAGTCACGGCTGGATGAGAAGACTACTATAGCGTGTGATGTCACATGATTGTGTACAACGATATAAAGAAAGTATAAAGAAAATTCAACATTTTTTTTTTCACTTTTCTCGCAGAACAATAGAACACTCAACTTCTCTCTTTCAGAAGGCAAAGGGAAAAATATTACCCTTAACATATACGTCAGTGATAAGTCGAAGAAATGTGCTACAGTTTTGTGAAATTCTCTGTTTATTTTCCTTGTATTGTTCTTCGCATGTGACATCACACGCTGTAGTAGTCTTCTCATCCAGCCGTATATAGGTGCGCAGATTCTTTAGAAAATTCATAAGTTTTAAACGGATTGTCTGATTTTCCCCAAACTTTCAGTGATGTGTTCTTTAGATATTGTCGCATTCACTCCATCCATATGTCTATGAAGGTGAACTTGTTTTTTTTTAAGGACTGCGGTCCAAACTTTTATTTGATTGTGCACAATGTCATCTTCTTTCTTCCCACAGCTTGTCGTCCACATTCTCTTTGAGTAGCACTTTCAACCTCATCGACAACAACGACGACGGCCTGGTTAGCAGCGAAGAGTGGGAGGCGCTCTTCACCCAGATGGTCGCTAACTACGATACAAATGGTAAGGCTGTCCCTCCTTCACTCCCCTTCCCCTTCAGCTTAATCAAAAACAAAAAAAAAAAAAAAAAAAAACCTCTGCCGCGCAGACACAAACATTATAATACATGTAATGGAAAAACGGCACAAAAGTTATTTAACAGGGCAACTGTATATGCACTACCTGACATAGGATACGAGACAGGGCTGCTAACCTATCCAGCATGCATTATCATACCATCAGGACCAACGACGTTGTATCTAGTCCTGTATACGTTGTACAACTTATTGATCAGTTACGGAATAGTTAAAAAGAATTTATATGACCGATTATATAACCTCAATGTGAGTTCCGCAATAAATTTCTTGTATCTGCCCCTTCGTTTATCTATAACCATTATTCTGTCGTTATTTCAACTTCTTGTAGGCGACGGTATGCTCTCCCTGGCCGAGCTCAGACCTTCTACCGGAGTACCCACTGGGCCTGCGCCCATCCCCGATTTAACTATCCGCGACAGACCTATCCCAGATAGACCTATCCCAGATAGACCTATACCAGATAGATCTATCCCCGGCCCACGGGGCCTACCATACGAACGACTTCGGCGTCCATTGTAATGAAAGTATAATTCTGAATAGTCCAAGCGGTCTGTATCCTGCTAAAGGATTATTATTGTACCCATACATTATATCCACCTGATACAATAATTGTTATTCATCAATCCATAAACAGGGAAGTGGAAAAGATATATTTTCCATCTCCGTAGCTCATCCCTCACGCACACATATTATAAACATGCACACAGGAACACGGAACACACAGGGATGACAACTAGGTTTCAGTACTGTATTTTTTGTTGTCAGTTTGCTTCAGTGAACACCAAAAACAACAACAAAAAAGGTCAGAGACAGCGAGAAAGGAAGGAGATATAAACGCTTGCTGATATGATGATTATGTTTGGTTGTGTTGATGATGATAAAGAATTTGATAACAATAATGCTGCTACAATCGGAATATGACTTAATTTTGATATTGGAGATTCTTTTCGTTTCATTTAACCTTAAATGCTTCTTTTCGTTTCATATAAGTTAAAATGATTCTTCTGCTTCTAAAGAATATCTTCATTGAAGTAGAAATGACAATCTTGAGACATCAATCAATTAATTTTGTACTGTGCTTTTTATCAATTCTCATATTCGTGATAATAGTTGAGTGTACGAGTTTGAAAGGAAGATAATGAGGGTATTGTAACCAGGTGGATCAGTCAAGCACAGTTGTTATATTGTACATAGTATAGAGTTTTCATCTGTGACATATCTTTGAAAGATTCTTCACCGCATTGTTATTTAAACCCATTTGATACAAGCTAGGCTTATGCGCAACAATGTATGAACGTGTGATTAGCTGAAAAATAAAAATCAAACAACTTTAAGACTGCAACGTTCTTTCTTCATGTTAAAATGTAATCAATTTATATAAATAAATAGATAAATATGCACATATATATATATATATATATATATATATATATATATATATATATTTACATATATGTATATATTATTATACACAAAAAACCATCAGTTTAAAAATTTTGTTTTTGTTAATCTCTTGCAGTGATTTTTATCAATCTAATAAAAAACGGCTCTCGCTGTGAGAGTAAATGCCCACATGAGAACTTACAGGAATGCGGTACAGTGCATCGACGAAAACTACATACATGATTACATACACACATACATGTGTATTTGTACATGATACACGTATATATAACCGAATAGAAAATTCTGCTACGAGTTTGGTATGATATCTCTTGTCTCGTTTTTTAGTTTTTTTTATCATAATTATATCATCGAAATGGAAAAAAAGAGAAAAATATAAAAAACCAAAAAAAAAAAAGAACAATTTAACTTCTGGCCTTCTTTCTGCATTGTTTCCTGTGTCTGGAAGAAGGGGAGAAAATAATAATAACAGTGATATTCTTATTTTAAAAAAAGGAATATATATAAATATATATATATGTATATATAATACATACTGTACATACATATCAGAAAAATGTACTGAGTACTCAGACACACACATACACACTACACACACTGTCATGTATACATATATGTATATATATTAATATTGTATGTGTGTGTGTGTACAGTAGATATATACAAATACATATATATAGGCCTATATATATATATATATATATATATATATATATATATATATATATGTATATATAGGATAAATATACGAAGAGTGGAAGAGGTTTCATTTATACATATATTATAGTCTAAGCAGGGAGTCCACCTCGCTGGTCTTAAGGTCTAGAGGAAGAAAGCCTGGGAGAGGACGAGATAGTTCTCCCGATAAAGCCAACTCAATGGCGAAGTTATGCCGGATATAAAAACGAGAGAATTACCGGAAGTAAAGCTGTACTATAATGTTGCGCCACCTGTGTTTTTTTTTTTTTGTGTGTGTGTGTGTGTGTGTGTTTTTTTTTTCAGTGTTGATGTTCGACATGATTGTTACAGACGTTTTGGTCTACTGCCAAAATGACTGCAACAGCTGCCTGTTAAAATACCGACATTGAAAACATCCGAAAAATGAGAATAGTCCCACTGTTGCCGTGTAGACCTGATGTCCGTTTATATTCATAAGAACAAAGTCACAAACATAATGGCAGTAAAAGCGTAATACATAAAGGAATACGTTATGAAATAACTTACCAAGAGAAAAAAAAAATAAGCTGTGACGTGGTAAAGTCTGCAGATTATCGAGAGACAAACATACAGACACATCAATAGACAAATGGACAGAGAGAAAGATAGGACAAAAGATAGATAGATAGATGGATAGTTAGATGGATAAACAGATAGATAGAGAGATAGAGAGATAGACAGACAGTTAGATAGATAGATAGATAGATAGATAGATAGATAGATAAATAAATAAATAAATAAAAATGAAGTATATAAACAACATGGATCGGTAGACGTGTAGACAACAGATGGAAGCATATACGTGTTTTATAATGTACATTGCATGTTTTAGATATAAATACTTTCTTTCATCATACTTGATAGCATGTACAACATATTAAAATTCAGCAATGCAAAAGTAAATACATAGAGATAAAGCATAGGTGACCGCGTACATACGCGACAAAGTATATCATGAATCCGAGCATATGAATATAATCTTGTTTTTAAATAAATTGATCTATTTACATTAACATGACATCAAACTTCAGAAATCGCGTTGTACTCAAACCAGTTGCCGACGATTACTCAAGTGAGGGGGTGTGTATTGATATCGCGTAAGGAACGTCGAGTACCTACGTAGGATTCTTGGTTTCATCAGGAACATGTCTTTAGTGTTGCAGTAGATGTCAATGTTCTCTGCATCTCTCCAAAGTACTTGTGAAGTATCATCATCACAAAACGCTATTGTGCAGAAAACGGCTTGTTTTGTATGTAGAGGTCGACTAGTCCTTCAGCAAGGGACTTAAATCTCACGTCCGTGAACTATCCCGGAAACTAGAGCTGTCACTATCTGACAGAGAAAACATAATTGATTGAACAGATACAGTGATCTCCCGTCATAACCGAAGTCCTCGGGACCGACAGTTTTCTTTTGTTTTGTCGAAATTTCGTCAGTAACCGGACGAATGAACAGTAAAAAAAAAAAAAAAAAAAATAGAACGGAAAATATTGCGGCCTGAATTTTCACTTCATTGTAACCGGAATTTCGTTATAACCATGTTCGTTATAACGCCTAACGAACAACAACAACAACAACGATGTTAACCCCTTGATGTCCAGAACATAGATGCTACTGAAACTGTAGAAGCTGTTCTCTCGAAGGAGATATGAACTATATCTCCTGATTAATGTTGCAGCACCACCACATATTGGAATAATCGATGATGAGTCAAGATATCATCGGGTATCTACGAGACAGAGGTGTAAATTTTGGAGACTGAAATGAAAGGATTTTCACACCCCTCAAAGCGATACCTTCCATAAAGTGAAAGTTAAACAGTAAGGCTGACTTCCTCTTTTCCAAGGATACATGGGGCAACAAACTTTTATTTCTGTTGTTGTTGTTTTTTACACACTTACTCTGTCGTGAATTCGACGACGTATAGCTGCTGGTAAGCGGAGGACGGCCCACTTGTTATGGTAGCACGACCGTGAACTCCGGCCTTAAAAATCAGTGACCACATGGCTCGATTTGGTCAGGATTTCACTCTTGAGTCCAGGATGTTAGTGACGTCATACTGCGCGCATGTGCAGATTGGCAACACTTACCTACATGGGAGAAAAAAAAATATTCGGACTTGATATAAATTCGGCGCTGGATGCATGCGCTTCTATCACAACACGGGTGTCTACAATTTCGCGAAGGCATATCTTACCCACTGTAAACATCTTATTTATTCATCTGCGGACGATCGAGTTGCATTTAGCGGTGAGTTCCAGACGATTTTCATAACTTCACATCATGCAGTACATAAATCAACAACTCCATGGATAGATTTGTGGAATTAATTATGTTTCTTGAGCTGAGAAACAATAATTTGGAAGACCTTAAACAAATTACACTTAACAAGGATGATGACATAGGAGGTTCACATATATTTCACATACTCAGTTTAACTAGTTTATAGTTGTTCAAATGTACAAATCTGAAAATCATCCGGAGGTCTCATTTAAGGTTTGGTGCTTTGATTTGCAACATGACTGCAGCCTAGAACCGAGTGAACAGTAAGGGTGCTAACTGTCATTCCTCGTATTTGTTTCTCTCTTTTTTTTTTGGGGGGGGGGGGGGTTGAGTCTCCGTTCAGCTCTGTGTGAAAATTGTGTCAATATTTTGCATTTACGTCACGTTTTCAAATTCATTTGATTAAGACGGTTGCATGATTATCTATTGGCACCATTCTGTGAACGTAATATTTGAGTCAGTAAAAAATAAATGAATGAATAAATACTTAGCGACACATTATTGTAACCAACATGTTATGGGGTATCCCATATCTTCACCCCTCTGCTAAATAATCTCTCGCATTCCTGTTTTATCGTTTTGTTATCGATACATTGCACTGTATTAAGTAATTCAAGTGAAATACCGGTCTGGGTTGCTTTTATACAAAAAAAAAAAAAAAAATCGCATTAAAGAGGTAGGACTACACGCCCAGTACCTCCTTAGTCGCACTGAAGCGTATTAGTATCGCCGTGTTAAAGGATCATATAGTTAGTTATGAACTACCTTCAAGAACATCTGTCTAAGGACTGGGTATCATATTCTTCCGTAAAATAGAACGAAAGTGAAAAGTAATCATCTTGTTTGACAGAAACAAAATCGATATGCTTGCATACCGACCAAGAGTTTCGTTCCAAGTTCGTCCCATGTGAATACACTCTGTCAAAAATATGCCATGAAACCGGACTTACAGTTGATTATTTTTTTCCATCAGCTTATGGACATGATATACTGTCGATTCATTTGTACTAGGAACTGTCAAATGCACGTCTGTTGCGACAAGGATTGTCGCCCCCGGCTCGGGGGCGACAATCCTTGACGGAGTTGCCGTCAAGGATTGTCGCCCCGTCAAAGATTGTCGTTTGGCGACAATCTGTGACGAGGGCTGGCGGCAAGGATTGTCGCCCGCCCTCGAAGCACATTTTTGCTGGGTAATATCGTTCTTGACATAGTCATTGAAATACCAACACATAACTTACATGGCTACATCCATGCAAACATGCGATGTAAAAAGTCATGGTGAGGTTTCAAGGAAGTGTGTATGTGCGCGCGCACATGATAATTTAGTGTCCGTTTGTGCGTGTGTGTGTGTGTGTGTGTGTGTTAGTGTATATGTTGGAAGAATGTGTTTATTATGTCAGCGTATGTGCTTTGGCTGCGCGTGGGGAGGGATACCTAGTAAGCTGTTGCTGGCATAAACGTTATATTGATTTTATCAGCAGCTTTGACTTTGATGAGTTTGTCTGACGGATAATATATATGAATTCGGAGTGGTGCTTGCGTGCGGGCGGATGCTGCTTTTATGCATACGGTCCATTATGTCTTATGTATCAACAATGGGAAGTCGTTTCATCAGGAAGGAAGGTGGTATCGGTTCTGGTTTGTGTGTGTGTGTGGGGGGGGGGGGGGGTTACATTTCGTTATTGCGAAGGTTCGTTATTCTGAAGGCTCTTTAGTCCGAAGGTTCGTTATTCCGAAGGTTCGTTATTCCGAATTTCATTTTCGGATCAACGAACCTTCGGAATAACGCCACAAATGTTCGGATTAACGAACCCTTTTTCATTTTCGGATTAACGAACCTCTAGGTATAGGGAATTGTGTGTTTCGGATAAATGAACCTTTGGAAAAACAAACCTTCGGAATAACGAACCTTCGGAATAACGAACAGTACCCGTGTGTGTGTATGTGTGTAGGTATGTGTATGTATGTGGGTTGGTGAATGTGGGTGTGAGATGATTTAGGTTTTGGTTAATCGGGGGTTGGTGGGTTGGGGATTTGATTTGAAGGATGGTTATAAATGGTATGGCAGATTTGGTAGGATTTAATATTTAGGATAGATGTAGATTTGTTTCGGTGGAGGGGGGGGGGTGGTCGGGTTTTTTATGACAGATTTCATTTTAGATTTGTATAACGTATTTGTGTTTCTTTTTTTTTATGTATATGCCCTTGTAAGTAAGAAGGTGTTACATGATCCAAACCAATATATTCAAGGGATATAGGTTTGGTAGGGCCCTACATGTCAAAACTTTCTCGTGAAGAAATTGTTAGTAGGGTTGGTCTATAATCGAGCTATCTATGTTGAAGTGAGATTATTTGTAGTATAAATTGACAAATGCAGTTGTTTGTGATTCGAATTGCCATTTGTAACGTTTTTGTTCATGTTACATCCAGAATGGGTCGATTTACGAATGATTTGAATGAAATCAATTAATATCAAGGAAAAAAAAATTGTTGAGGTTGTTTATTTGCATTACGAGGAATTGAGTGTCTGTTGGTGTTTGTTTACAATACGTATGTATTGGCGGTGTGCATATGACAAAGAATAGTGATATGGAAGTTATAGTTAAGACTGATGGAAGAATATGACTACAGTGAAAAAATGAACAAAGACAGATAACATTTAGGGAGGGTACCTCCCTCGTATGCCTTTTCTCTCGGTCTCTCTCTCCTAGCCCGCCTCACCGCTGAAATTGACACACCCATACTATTTTGAAATCAACGCTGCTGTGAACTCTATAAATACGTGCTCATACACGTTGAAGTCATTTTCATTGCCACAGTAGCGCCTGCTGCTCAAAAAAAAAAAAAAAAAAGTTTGTTTGCTGAAACATCAAAACACAAACACAGATACACGTACGCATACAGGCACACTTATACACACAGACAAACAAACCACTACCACTATACAACCACCACACATGCACAGTCTCTACATATTGTATTATTTTACTCCAAACACACGCACACAAACACACACACACACACACACACACACACACATACGCATAACTAACCAGTCATACCCATCCCACCACAGCATAACACCGGAGCAACCACCCCGAGCCGGGGGAGACAATCTTTGACGGGGCGACAATCTTTGTCGCAACAATTTTTTCGCCATCATAGATTGTCGCCATCGAGGTCAAAAATTGGGAACTGCACAAGCGTCACAGATTGTCGCCAGACGACAACCTTTCACGGGGCGACAATCCTTGACGCCAACTCCGTCAAGGATTGTCGCCCCGAGCCGGGGGCGACAATCCTTGTCGCAACACACGTCTATTCTACTCTCAGTACACTGCCAAGATTGGATTATATTCTCGTCCTTTACGTATACAATATATTCATATTCATACAAGTGGCATTGTGATGCTTTGTATTGTAATATCTATAGCCTTTATATCGAGATTCCAGCTACATAATTATATTTTGGACATCACAAAGTTTTCTTTTAAAAAACTTGTAACTTTCCGAGTTCCCTCCTGTACTGATTGGTATGTTTCGATCCATGATATATCATGATGCGAATAACAGATATTGCAATGTAACGTCGTGACCACAACACATGAAAACCTTTTCACTAGGTGTACATAATAGTCACACCGTAAACCAAACGTTCTCCGGTGTAGATGCTCCATCAGTGAAGTTTGAAATTACTGTGCTCCAAGTCCTTCGTGGTTCAAGAGACATGTGTTAAAGAAGTGCAGGTATATAGTCCCTATTGATGGTAATTCAAGCCCGTTAGTGAAATTGCTGGTGGAAAATAATTAATAGATGGGAGAAAGTGCAATCGATGTGGATGTGAAAAGCCAAAAAGTTGTGACGGCCTATGCCATGCATGGTATAATTTTGTTACGGCGTATTCAGCATCTGATGAAACCAACTCCAATCTATACCAATGGTTCGTAAGCAGAGCCTGTGATATACACGGAGGTATGTGTTAACAATGAGGACTAAGTGCTAGTGATTGAAAACTTTGCGGAACAAGAATTTCTACCCTTTGTTTCTTTTCTGTTTTCCTTGAAAAGGAGATCGCTGAAGAACAATGGCTCTCATGGCCCGTATCGTTCCCGTGCTCGTCCTCGCTTTCGTCATCGAAAGTGTCGTTGGGTGTGTCTCTAACAATGGCCAAGGCTGGGATCAGACGACGGGTATGAAACCTGTTGGTCCAAGACCTGCTCCACCTCGTCCAGGTGTACGTATACCTCCCAGCGTGTGTGGGGGTCATCCCACTAGACCGACACCCACGAGTCATACAGCCCACGAGTTCGACATTGAAAACAGGTCCATGAATCATACAGCTCACGAATCATATAGCCCATGAGTTCGACACTAGGCAAATAAAGCCCATGAGTTCGACACTAGGTAAAAAAAGCCCACGAGTTCGACAGATACAACACGGCGGGCAGTGTGTCGGTCTCGTAGGCCTTGTTTGCTTAGTGTCGAACTCATGGGCTATATGACTTGTGAGCTGTATGACTTGTGGGCTATATGACTAGTGAGCTGTATGACTTTTGGGCTGTATGACTCGTGGGTGTCGGTCTCGTGACGTGCACCCGCGTGTGTGACGGAAAGTGACCAATGAAAGTGAGCCAGTTTGACAGTCAGTCTGCACGTGAGCAGAAGACTTAGAAGAAGAAGAAGAAAGGGAAGAAAAAGAAATATAGTTATAGTACAGGAAAGCCTGATGCGGCCAGTTCAGAAAAAAAAAAGAGTTTGATAGTTAATAGATGGTAAATTTTGACAAGCACCAAATCTTGTCCTTTTTTTCAACATGTCATTTCTCTGATTCGGCCTTGTGAAGTTTTCACTTTGAAGAGAACACGTAAATCGTAATATACCTCATGATCTCAGATTTCTCTACAATACACTGCGTGCCACAACAAATCACTAGCCAATTTAATAGGATGAATAAGCCTTTGATAATCAAGAAAACGATTTTCAAAAAGTTCGATCCTTTAAAAACATTTACAAAAGAAATTATGAATTCTGGTATGCTTAACGTAGAATTGAGAGGAGTCTGTACGTTGCATTTTCTCAAGAGTATCGTTTAGATAGAGCGAACCTATACGGCAAAACCTTCACACTTGAGACTTCAAAATTTAGATTGGTCCCTGGCTCAGATACAAGAAAATCTGCATATTAGAACATTTATACTGCAATAATACTTTTCTTGGTTTTTCTATAGAAGTATAGCTATATTATTATTATAAAGATATTAAAGTTCTTCTTAGAAACATTTTGGGAGAATTACAATGTCTGCAAAAAAAGGTACAAAATCTGACATTCAGAGTTAATTGATAGCACCAAAAGGATAGAACTCAGTTTGCTTAAATCTCACCATCTACTACGGGAGCTTAGTTTTGCTATATCAGTACAATAAAGCATAACTGAAATGGTATTGTTTGACTCTGGACTGGTGTTAGTATCTTAATGAGAAAAAAAAATGCATTGCATGTAATTTGTTATAAAGAATTCTGCTTGTGGCTTAAGAATTCTGCCAGCAGGAGTAAGTAACTGGGTTATTAATCTAAGTGAAAATATGTCTTTCCATTCTGTTTGCAAGTCAGTAACTGTCCATTTCAATGTTTCTCTTCACATTTCAGATTATTCCTTCAAAGCCAGAGTGAGTATTACTCTAGGACAAAACAGAAGTACCTTTCTTATAATCAATTCTTACTGAATGTGGTAACTTTTCTGATCAGGCTGTGGACAGAGATGAAACGTCTTCAAATGAACGGAAAACATTATTATTTCTCCAAATAGATGCCATGATTATAATAATTTAATAGTAATGCACACAATTCTCAGTGGAATTTGGGTCTTGGTTTTAACTTTTTAGCCCATCTGTAATGTCATCTTTCGCTATCTTTTCGCATGACTTTTTTTTTGTCCGAAATGAAACTTTAAAATTGATTAAACGTCCCCAAAGTGCTAATCGACCGAGAGCAATACTGTAAGACACTAGATTTTGAACGAAGCGTGGATTCTGGGATAGCTTAGTCAAGAGAAATCAAACAATCTTATCGTAATAGGAACAATGGGAGGAATTTAATCGAAATCGGACCTAGAAGAAGAAAATCACGGAATCTCAGAGAGTCTTTGATATTTCTAAAAAGCATTGAGATTAGTATAATTGTGGTACATTATGGCAATCAGTGGACAGTATCAACATCTGTGAACTCTTCGACTGATTTCTATACACAGAGATAAAAATAAAAGATAATGTTGTTGGTCAGTGATTTATCAGCTGTTTTATATCTCCTTAACAATTTCAAGTCATTATTGGTAGCTAGTCAATATGCAACAATTTATTGCCAATCAATGTTTTGATATCTTTCAATGAATCAAAAAGATTTCACTAGGCCTTTCGTGAAAACATGCATTTTTTTTTTTTTTGGGGGGGGGGGGTGCTGATTTATCACCTACTACTTTTCTAAGGTTCCGTCCTTAGATTCTTTTCGTCAAAAGAAGCAGGATAGGGTACCACTAACTCTTGACCCCCCCCCCTCCCCCTTCAAAAAAAAAAGGGGGGGGGGAACCCTTCCGCGGGACCTGCCAAACTTTACCGCATTATGTCTAATTCTAGTAAAACGTCTACCATTTCTTTTTGTTTGGTTGTACTGTATTTATTGAAATCAACTTTTGCCATGACACTATATACCAAACCATTATCTTGTTGAAAGGACTCTGGTCTAAAACGTCTGTCTATTTATGTGCAAAATCGCCTTTCTTCCCACAGCTTGTCGTCCACGTTCTCGTTGAGTGAGACTTTCAACCTCATCGACAACAACAATGACGGCCTGGTAAGCAGTGAAGAGTGGGAGGCGCTCTTCACCCAGTTGGTCCGTACCTACGATACAAACGGTAAGATTGTTCCTCCTCCACTCCCCTTCCTCTTCAACTTAAAAAAAAAAAAAAAACACTAACAAATATCAAACATTATGATAATGGAAATATACCACAACACAATACACTTCACAAGGCAACTTTAATGACACTATACATCTTAGAGAATATACAATATGGAGGGCTGCTCACCTAAAGGCAGATGAAAAAAAAAACACAGCATTTTTCAGTGTTTAAAATACATGTATGTAGTGATACAGTGATACATGTATGGAGTGATACAAAAACCAATGTCAAAATGTCAGTTAGTGTTAAATATACAAGATGTGAACAATAATTATGATAAAATTGCTTCTAGAATAAACCAGCGACAGTTATGGCTCAGTTAGGAAGATATTATATTTTTGGCTTTATAAACAGCGAAATTTATATGGTAGGATGTTTTGTGGTACAACTGACCTACAAAATATGCATCAAATGTAATAACTTGAAGGTTTATCAATCACTGTTCTCAATGGTAAACAATAACTTTAAACTGCGAGCATGTATTATCATCATACCATCATATCCAACGACATTGCATTTTGTCCTTCTTCCTTATACAAAATTAATTATCAATCATTTACGGAATAGTGTAAGAGAAGTGATGTGACTAATTGTATAACCTCAATGTGACTTCCGCAATAAACATCTTGTATTTGCATATCATCTTATCGATACATCTGTCATGCTGTCTTCTTTCAGGTGACGGTATGCTTTCACTGGCCGAGCTCAGACCTTCTGCTGCGCCTACCACCGATAGACCTATCCCCAATAGACCTACCCCCGCAAGACGTTTCCCCGACATATATATCCCCCGCAAACCTATCCCTGGAGGACGGGGCCTACCTTACGAACGACTTCGGCATCCATACTAGAAAATATATTCTGAATAATCCAAGTAGTCTATCCTGCTAAAGGGTTATTATAATACCCAGTATATCCACCTGATACGATTGTCATTCATCAATCCATAAACAGGGAAGTGGGAAAGAGATGAAGGGTTTCTTTGCAAAAACCGATAAGTCCATTTCTGAAGATTTTGAAGTACGACCTCTGTCAAAAAGTACAAAATAACACCTTTTAAATGATATATTGGTCACTACATATAAAAGTATATTTTTGAAGTTATGGTCAAAAGAAGCAAAAATTTTCTTATTATTCTCTTTATTTTTCTTGAACTTTAATCGCAAATATCTCCATTTGGCAAATATGGACTTATCGGTTTTTGCAAACAAACTCTTCAGATATTACCCATCTTCGTGGCTATTCCTCACGCACACGCATTCATGTACACCCACACAGGAGCACGGAACACACAGGGATGACAACAAGGTTTCTGGATTGTATCATTTTGTTGTCAATTCGCTTCAGTGAACAACAAAAACAACAACAAAAAACGGTCATAGACAGCGAGAAAGGAAGAAGATGTAAACGCTTACTGATATGATGATTAATGAGGTTGTGTTGATGATGATAAAATGATAACAGTAATGCTGCTGCCATGGGAATTGATTACGAATCAATTATGATATTTGAGATTCTTTACGTTTCATTTAACCTAAAATGCTTCTTTTCGTTTCATATAAGTTAAGATGATTCTGCTTCTAAAGAATATCTTCACTGAAGTAGAAATGACAATCTTGAGACATCAATCAATGAATTTTGTTCTGTGCTGTGTATCAATTCTCATATTCGTGATATAGTGTCGTGTACAAGTTTGAACGGAAGACGATGAGGTTATTGTAACCAGGTGGATCAGTCAAGCACAGTTGGTATATTGTACATAGTTTAGAATTTTCAGCTGTGACGTATCTTTGAAAGTTTCTTCACCGTATCGTTATTTATATCAATTTGATACGAGGCTTATGTAGCAATGTATGAACGTGTGATTATTTGAGAAATAAAAATCAAACAGCTTTAAGACTGCAAAGTACTTTCTTCCTGTTCAAATGTCATTGATTTATATAAATAAATAATAAAAAATAAATATATTGATTTGATTTATTTCTGCTTAATTCCGTTACATCAGATATGATTATGTACATGTCATTTATGACAAACAGTATATCGACACATAGTTTATATAATGTATATATAGGCCTATATATATACATTATATGTATCTATCTACATATAAATTTATGTATGTGTATATATAATTACAAAAAGAAAAATATAAGTTTTAAAATTATTTTATTACTCTCTTGCAGTGATTATTATCAATCTAATAAAAAACGGCTCTCTCTGTGAGAGTAAATGCCCAAATTAGAACCTTCAGGAAACGCTGTACAGTGAAGAAAACTACATACATGATTACATACACACAAACATGTGTATACATATGTATAAAAATGTGTATATATATATATATATATATATAGATACACACATTATTTTGTACATTGAGAATCACGTGGTGTGCACTATTCAATAGCGAAATGTTGCTCTTACCAAACCGAAGAGAAAATTCTGCTACGATTTTGGTATGATATCTCGTGCCTCGGTTTTTTAGTCTTTTTATCATAACTATGTCATTGAATAAAAAAAAAAATAGAACAATTCAACTTCTGGCCTTCTTTCTGCATTGTTTCCTGTGTCTGGAAGAAGGGTGGAAAATAATGATAACAGTGATATTCTTACATAAAAAGGAATACATATATAAATATATATATACATATCAGAAACATGTACTCACAAACATACATACACACAATGTATGCATATATATATATATATATATATATATATATATATATATATAGATGAATATACGAAGACTGGAAGAGGTTTCATTTATACATATATTATGGTCTAAGCAGGGAGTCCACCTTGCTGATCTTACGGTCTAGAGGAAGAAAGCCTGGGAGAGGACGAGATAGTTCTCCCGATAAAGCCAACTCAATGACGAAGTTATGCCGGATATAAAAATGAGAGAATTACCGGAAGTAAAGCTGTACTATAATGTTGCGCCACCTGTGTGTTTTGTTTTTTTCAGTGTTGATGTTCGACTTGATTGTGAAAGACGTTTTGAGCTACTGCCAAAACGACTGCAACAGCTGCCTGCATGCCATGTACCGACAGTGAAATATCCGAAAATGAGAATAGTCCCAACTGTTGCCGTGTAGACCTGATGTCCGTTTATATTCATAAGAACAAAATCACAAACATTATGGGAGTAAAAGCGTAACACATAAAGGAATACGTTATGAAATAACTTATCAAGAGAAAAAAGAACGTAAGCTGTGACGTAATAAAGTCTGCAGATTATCGAAAGACAAAAATACAGACACATCAATAGACAAATGGACAGAGAGAAAGATAGGACAAAAGATAGATAGATGGATAGATACATAGATAGATAGATAAATAGATAGATGGAAAAATAGATAAAAATGAAGCATGGATCGGTAAACGTGTAGACAGACATAATAAATGTGTTTCATAATGTACATTGCATGTTTTTAAATAAATACTTTCTTTTACTTATACTTGAAAGCATGAACAACATGTTCAGTTTTATCTCTAAATAGACACAAAAACACGCGGAGATAAAGCATAGATGCACACGTACATGCACGACCAAGTTTATCATAATTTCGAGAATATATGAATATAATCTTGCTTTTAAATCAATTAATTTATTTGCACATGAATTAATGCATTAAATAACATGACATCAAACTTCAAAAATCTTTTTGTACTCAAACAAGTTGACAATTACTCAAGTGAGGGGGAGTATTGATATCGGTGCCGGTCGAGTACCTATGTAGGTTATCTATAGTTGCATCAGGAACATTGCTTTAGTATCGCAGAAGTCAAAGTTCTCTGTATCTCTTCAAAATATTTCTGCTGTATCGTCATTAAAAAAAAAAAAAAAAAAAAAAGTTGTTGTGCAGAAAACTGTCTGTTACAGGTCGAAGGTCGACACGATGGGTTAATCGACTAGACATTCAGCTAAGGGGCTTAAATCTCACGTCAGTGAACTATCCCGGAAGCTATAGTTGTCACGTCTGACAGAGAAAACATATTTGATTGAAGCAGATACAGTGGGCTCCCGTTATAACGAAGTCCTCGGGACTGACAATTTTCTTTCGTTATATAGAAATTTCGTTAATAACCGAAAAAAATGAACAATAAAAAAAAAATAGAACGAAAAATATTGTGGCCTGAATCTTTGCTTCGTTTTAACCGGAATTTTGTTTTAACCGGAATTTTGTTTTAACCGTGTTCGTTATAAAACCAAACAGGAGTGCACTGCAGTTAGTGGATTCGATTGAACGATTCGCGTCAAAATAAATCTTGTGGGAGGGCGTAGGAGAGAGAATGAGAGGCATTATCGTGTCTCCCCGTTTCAACTCCCCTACACCGCCCCCTTCTCCCCCCCCCCCCCTCTCTCTCTCTGTCTAGATGACACACATACGAGCATAATATGTGTAAAATGTGCCTTGAAGAATAAGATGACAGATTATGGTCAGAAAAGATAAATGTGTCTTCTGTTGTCATGAATGAAAGCAAGCAAGGAGGTATCAAGCAACAAATTTCTAAATCATTTCTCTGATTTGGGAGTGTTCAATGTATTTTTTTTTTTTTTTGCTTGGCTTAGAAAGAATAAACAACAACAAAATCATCATCATCAACAACAACAACAGCAACAACAACCGTGGACAGGAATATTAACCCTTTGATGTCCAGGACATAGATGCTACTGAAACTTGTGCAAGTTGTTTCCCAACGGAGATGATGAACTATTTCTCCTGTTTAATGTTGCAGCACCACCACATATCGGCTGATGAGTCAAGATAATATTGTGTAATATAAAGAAAAAAAAAAAGATAATATTGTGTACCTACGATACAGAGGTATAAATTGTGTGTGTGTGTGTGTGGGGGGGGGGGGGGGTAACTGAAATGAAAGTATTTTCGCCCGTCGCGCCTCAAAGCGATACCTTCAATAAAGTGCAAGTTAAACAGTAAGGCTGACTTCCTCTTTTCCAGTAATAGATGGGGTGACAAACTTTTAATTCTGCTGTTGCTGTCTTTTACACACTTACTCTGTCGTGAATTCGACGACGCAGTTGCCGGTAGGCGGAGGACGGCTTACTTGTTATGGTAGCACGACCGTGAACTCCGGCCTTAATAAAAAACAAAACAAAACAAAACAAATAACAGAGATCACATACATCTGCTTTTTTTGGTCAGGATTTCCCTCTTGGGTCCGGGATGTTAGTGACGTCATATTGCGCGCATGTGCAGATCGGCAACACTTTCCTACATGGGAGAAAAACATAATATTCGGGCTTGATATAAATTCGGCGCTGGATGCGCTTCCATCACATCACGGTGTTTACAATTTCGCCGAGGCATTATACCCACTGGTGAACATTTTATTTATTCATCCGCTGACGAGTTGCATCTTAGCGGTGAGTTAACGTCTCTTGTTCTTATGGTTTGGTGCTTTGATTTGCAACATGACTGCATCCTAGAACGGAGTGAACAGTCAGGGTGCTAACTGTCATTCCTCGTATTTGTTTCTCTCTTTTTTTGGGGGGGGGGGGGGTGAGTCTCCGTTCAGCTCTGTGTGAAAATTGTGTCAATATTTTCCATTTGCGTCATGTTGTCACATTCATTTGATTAAGACAGTTATCTATTGGCACCATTCTGTGTACGTGATATTTGAGCCAGTAAAAAATAAATGAATGAATAAATACTTGGTGACACATGAATTGTAACCAACGTGTTTTATCTTGGGGTATCTCATATCTTCACCCCTCTGCTTAATAATCTCTCGCATTCTTGTTTTATCGTTTTGCTATCGATACACTCAAGTGAAACACTGATTTAACGGTCTGGGTTGCTTTTATACCGAAAAAAAAATGTCGCACTAAGGAGGTAGGACTACTCGCCCAGTACCTCCTTGGTCGCACTGAATCGTATCAGTATCGCTGTTTGAAAGGATCATCCAATAGTTAGTTATGAACTACCTTCAAGAACGTCTGTCTAAGGACTGAGTATCATATTTTTGGTAAAATAAAACGAAAGTGAAAAGTAATCATCTTGTTTGACAGGAACAAAATTGATATGCTTGCATACCGACCAAGAGTTTCGTTCCAAGTTCGTCCCATGTGAATACACTCTGTCAAAAACATGCCATCAAATCGGACTTACAGTAAAAAGATGATTTTTTCCCCCATCAGCTTATGGACATGATATACTGTCGATTCATTTGTACTAGGAACTGTCAAATGCACGTCTATTCTACTCTCAGTACGCTGCCACGGTTGGATTATCTTCCCGTCCTTTATGTATACAATTATATTCGTATTCATTCAAGTGGCATTGTGATGCTTTGTTCAGTTCAGTTCAGTTCAGTTCAGTTTTTATTTCTGCATTTCAAAATCAATACAAATCAACAAAATACTTATAACATAGTCATTTACACAGCTAATATTCGTAACGTTTGGATCTTACATACATTTTCTTTTTTTTTCAAGAACGAATATCATATATGAAAGGAAGCAATAGGAAATGATAAAAATGAAATGCGGGGGATCATCATCATAAGCTAAGCTTGTCTTGTAATATCTATAGCCTTTATGTCGAGATTCCAGCTACATAGGTCCTAATTGTATTTGAAGCATCACAAAAGTTTTATTTTCTTTAGAACGTGTAACTTTCCG
Source organism: Diadema setosum (assembly GCA_033980235.1). Lineage (NCBI taxonomy): Eukaryota > Metazoa > Echinodermata > Echinoidea > Diadematoida > Diadematidae > Diadema > Diadema setosum. The sequence continues at coordinate 31,870,380 of CM067060.1, forward strand.
AGTTCCCTCCGGCATTAATTGATATCTTTAGATCTATGATATACCATACATGATGCGAATAACTTATACATAGATGAAAATAATACAAATAATAAAAAACAGACATCGCAACGTAACGTCGTGACCACAACACATGAAGACCGTTTCACTAGGTGTACAGTCACACTGTAAACCAAACGTTCTCCGGTGTAGATGCTCCAGTGAAGTTTGAAGTTACTGTGCTCCAAGTCCTTCATGGTTCAAGAGATATGTGCTGAAGAAGTGCAGGTATATAGTCCCTATAGATGGTAATTCATGCCCGTTAGTGAGATTGCTGGTGGAAAATAATTAAAGGGAAGATAAACCCCAAGAACAATGTGGATTGAGTGAAAGCAGCAACATTATTGGAACACATCAGTGAAAGTTTGAAGAAAATCGGACAATCGATGCAAAAGTTATGAATTTTTAAAGTTTTGATGTTGAAACCGCTGGATGAGGAGACTACTGGAGGTTATGACGTATGAGTGGACAACAATACCAAGAAAATATAAAGAAAATACTACAAAAATCATTTTTTCATGAAAATTACAAATTCCATCAACTTGATATTGACATATGTTAAGGGTAGCAATTATTCCCCCTGCTTTCTGAAAGCGGTTGGTCCACTGCCCTTTCATAATTCTAGAAAAGTGAATTTTTGTTGAATTTCCTTTATATTTTCTTTGAATTGTTGTCCACTCATACATCATATCCTCTAGTAGTCTCCCCATCCAGCGGTTCCAACACCAAAACTTTAAAAATTCATAACTTTTGCATCGATTGTCCGATTTTCCTCAAACTTTCATTGATGTGTTCTACTAATGTTGCTGCTTTCACTCAATCCACATTGTTCCTGGGGGTTTATCTTCCCTTTAATAGATGGGAGAAAGCTCAATCGATGTGGATGGGAAAAGCCAAAAAAGTTATGACGGCCTATGCCATGGAATAATATAATTATGGCGTTTCAGCGTTGATGAAGCCAACTCAATGGTTCGTAAGTTGAACCTGTAATACAAGGAGGTATGTGATAACAATGAGAACTAAGTACAAGTGATTGAAAACTTTGCGGAACAAGGATTTTTACCTTTTTTTTTTTTCCTTTGCTGTTTTCCTTGAAAAGGAGATCGCTGAAGAACAATGGCTCTCATGGCCCGTATTGTTCCCGTGCTCGTACTTGCTTTCGTCATCGACGGTGTCGTTGGGTGTGTCTCTAACAATGGTCAAGGCTGGGATCAGACGTCGGCTCTGAGACCTGGTCCAAGACCTGTTCCACCTCGTCGAACTGTACGTATACCTCCCAGCGTGTGTGTCGGAAAGTGACGAATGAAAGTGAGCTAGTTTGATAGTCTCCACGTGACCAGGCGATTAAAAAGAAGAAGAAGAAAAGAAAGAAAAAGAAATATAGTTATAGTACAGGAAGCCTGATGCGGCCAGTTCAGAAAAAAAAAAAAAGAGTTTGATAGTTGATAAATGGTAAATTTTGACAACCACCAAATCTTGTCCTTTTTTCATCATGTCATTTCTCTGATTCGGCCTTGTGAAGTTTTCACTTTGAAGAGAACACGTATCGTAATATACCTCATGATCGCAGATTTCTCCACAATACACTTCGTGCCACAACAAATCACTAGCTGTTTTAATATGGTGAATAAGCCTTTGATGATCAAGAAAACGATTTTTTTTTTAATTTTCGATTCTTTAAAACATTTACAAAAGAAATTATGAAGTCTAGTATGCTGAACGTAGAACTGAGTGGCATTTTCTCAAGAGTATCGTTTGAATAGAGCAAACCTATACGGCAAAACATTCACACCTGGGACTTTAGAATTTAGATTGGTCCCTGGCTCAGATAGAAGAAGACCTGCATGTTAGATCATTTATACTGTGTAATCATACTTTTCTTGGTTTTTCTTTAGAAGTATAGCTATATATATTATAAAGATATTTAAGTTCTTCTTAGGAACATTTTGGAGAATTACAATGTCTACACAAAAAAGTACAAAATCTGACATTCAGAGTTAATTGATAGCACCAAAAGGATAGAACCCAGTTTGCTTAAATCTCATTATCTTCTACGGGAGCTAAGTTTTGCTATATCAGTACAATAAAGCATAACTGAAATGGTATTGTTTGACACTGGACTGGTGTTAGTATCTTCATGAGAAAAAAAAAATGTATTGCATGTAATTTGTTATAAAGAATTCTGCTTGTGGCTTAAAAATTCTGCTAGCAGGAGTAAGTGAAACTGGGTCATTAATTTAAGTGAAAATATGTCCTTCAATTCTGTTTGCAAGTCAGTAATTGTCCATTTCAATCTTTCTCTTCACATTACAGTTTCATATACTTCCTTCAAAGCCAGAGTGAGTATTACTATAGGACAAAACAGAAGTACCTTTCTCATAATCATTTCTTACTGAATGTGGTAACTTTTCTGATCAGGCTGTGGACAGAGATGAAATGTCTTCAAATGAACGGAAAGCATTATTATTTCTCCAAATAGATGCCATGATTATAATCATTTAATAGTAATGCACACAATTCTCAGTGGAATTTGGGTCTTGGTTTGAACTTTTTAGCCCATCTAAAGACACTACCTGTGACACAATGTAATGTCATCTTTCACTATCTATTCGCATGATTTTGTTTTTGTCCGAAATGAAACTTTAAAATTGATTACACGTCCCCAAAGTGCTAATCGACCGAGAGCAAGCTTCAAATTTTTCATATGCGCTTGAATAAAAACGTTGACGTCTATACTGTAAGACACTATTTGAACATCTTTTCAAGCATGGATTCTGGGATACGCAGAGATCTCTGGAAATTTGATTCGTAAAACGAGCAATTTCATTACATGGGTGAATTAACTTGGGTAAGTAAAGGAAAATCAAACAATTTAATCGTAATGTGAATAATGGGAGGAGCTTCATCAAAATCGGACCTAGAAGAAGAAAATCACGAAATATGAAAGAGTCTTATATTTTCACAGAGCATTGAGATTGGTATAGCTATTGTGCTTTTATGGCAATAAGTGGACAGTATCAATATCTGTGAACTTTTCAATGGATTTCTACACAGAGATTAAAAAAAAAAAAGATTATGTTGTTGGTCAGTGATTTACCAACTGCATTATATCTTTAACCATTTAAAGTCATTTTTATAGGCAGTCAATATGCAACAATTTAATGCGAATCAAGTATATATATCTTTCAATAAATCGTTTCGTGAAAACATGCATTTTCGGGGGGCAGGCTGATTTATCACCTACCACTTTCCTGAGATTCCGTCCTCAGATTCTTTTCGTCAAAAGAAGCAGAAGGGAGTGCCATTTACTCTCGACCCCCCCCCCCCCCCGAAAAAAACTTTACCAAACTTTACCGCATTATGTCTAATTCTAGTAAAACGTCTAGCATTTAGTTTTGTTTGGTTGTACTATTTATTGAAATCAACTTTTAAAGTGCCATGACAATATATACCAAACCATCGTCTTGTTGAAAGGACTCTGGTCCAAAACGTATGTTTAATTGTGCAAAATTGCCTTTCTTCCTACAGCTTGTCGTCGACGTTCTCTTTGAGTAGCACTTTCAACCTCATCGACAGCAACAATGACGGCCTGGTAAGCAGCGAAGAGTGGGAGGCGCTTTTCACCGGGATGGTTGCTAACTACGATACTAATGGTAAGACTTTCCCTCCTTCACTCCCCTCCCCCTTCAGAAAAAAAAAAAAAAATTATGATAATGGAAAAACGGCACAAGTGTTGCTTATTGCCCCAGTCACACAGTGCTTTACGATGGGTTACGTCCGTCGCGGATAGATACGAATGAGTGGACGCAGGGTGACGCAGCGTGGACGCGGGCATCCGCAGGGACGTATGTAGACGTAACTGTCCGTAACTCATCCGTAAAGAAACGCAAAATGACGGCGGCAAGCCTGCGAAATTTTGAATTGTTCAAAATTTCGCAGAGGGACTCCACGGATGCAAACCGTAACCAAACGTAACTATCCGTAACTATCCGTAACTGAACGTAACTACCCGTAGCTTGGACGCAGACCATCCGCAAAAAGTTTTACCTCCCGTCCGTTTGCGTTCGTTTACGTCCACCGTAAGTATCCAAAAATAACCGCAAGTTAACGTATCACAACACTTTCGACGGCTTACGGATATTTGTGGACAGTTACGGATGCTGCGGACGATTACGTCCTTCGACGTTTTCCGTTTTCCACTCGCATGGGAACACAGAGACTCGTGGGAAGCCACACAACTCATGTTGCCAAGCTGCAGCGCATTTACCTGAAGGAATGCTACAACACAGTCGGAGCGGTGGAGAGGCAGAACCGCACGGTCAAATTATGAAATGATCATTTCAGGTGGCACCCATAGGCCTACTCATGACATCGGTTGTCCCTTGTGCTGAACTTTTTTTGTTGCACTCTTTGAATATGTATTTTTTTCGAAAAAGGCAATATTTTGGGTAGGGGATGGGGTGACAGCATTTTATTCACTTTTCTGGCCGGGGAAGGTGTGGGACAACGATAACTATATAAAATGAGAACGAATCTAATATAGGTTTTCCCGGCCAATTTCGCACTTTTGTCAGTCCAATTCCTAATTGCTGCATTCACTTTAGCAAAATTTAGCGTAGATGACATGATCGGTAGTTCAATTTTATGATCTCTTCATTCAAATTCATTTTGGAGCATTTAAATTACCTTTCTCCTCATTCTGATTAACACTTTTTCAATTGAAATTCGTAAAACAAGCACCATTTTGTTATTCTTTCATTCAATTTAGAATGATATAGTCACGTGATCATGCTGCACTCGTTCATTCAAATTCATTTTTGGGCATCCAATTTAACATCTTTTGCAGTCAATTTAACACGCATGTTTATGCTTTGGTTCTTTCTTCAGCTGTTTTTTTTTTCAACAAAGTTATTGTTTTGAAAGCGTCATTACATTTCATATTTTCGTACTCATTTTAGAGATTTTGGCAACAGTTTTTTTTTTCTTCAATGTGTTTAGTGAGTCTTTTAGTTTGAAGATAGTGCATCATGTGGCCACAACTTATCTGGTCGTTGAGCGCTTTATTCTGAGTGTGTCGGCCAGTTCTAGGAAGTCAAGGTTATGATCATCAAATGTTCCTATAATTCTTTTTCTTTCTTCTTGAGAAATACGTCTGTATCTAACTTGTGCTGTCATAACTGTAAGAAGATGAAGTTAATCTGTAGTATTGGTACATGTAGGCCTAAAATTACATGTATGAAAGAAAGGGGGCGTTACAGAACAACAAACTCGAGTTATATAGGGTCAAAAATATGATACCTTTACTGCTTAACAGTGCGTGGATGAAACAAAAATGTCACATAGAAATACGCGTTTAAATGCTATTACCTTTCCAAAAAAGAAATAAGATGACGTTAATTTGAATGAACATGTTTGGAATTTGACTGTCCACACGCGAAATTGAATGACTGAAATACCCATTTTGAATGCCCGTTTTACGAATTCGAAAGGCACATGTGCAAATTTCATTGATCGAAATGCTAAATTGAACGACCAACTTGCAATTTTGAATGACAGAATGTTCAGTGACGAGGATTTTCGATAAATTGAATGAACCTTTTATCAAATGGACTGACAAAGTGCGAAATTGGCCGGGAAAACCTATATTTCTCTGTAGTCTTACCCACTTTATGCTCCACACACACACATACATGTATGTATATATATATATATATATATATATATATATATATATATATATATATTGTACTTGTGTGTCGGAGGGGTGTTTGAAAGTCCCAATGTCTTTTTTTCTGGAAATTTGATAAGCACTGATTTATTATAAAACTCTCCTTAACATAACCCAGTATAAAAGTCATGAATATCGCTGCACAATGACAGCGTACAGTTTGTCTATTCTATATAATTATGACTGCTTCTCTAATGTTTAACTTATCGATCTATATTGTATTTTATTTGTGGTATAATTATGTTATGTATTCTTTACATTTATGACGCCTAGTCATATATTATTTGAGTTGCACAAATGAAATTACAACTTCAAGTTCAAAATGTCATATACCTTTTATTACTGTAAAGCAAATTATAGGATTACGATTTTTTCACAACTTGTATTATACGCCATTCAATTTCAGTTTCCCCCAGAGTACAATGCAAGACAGTCCAGTATGCGATAGCCTTGCTGTCATAATACACTGACTTAGCAGGGATCGTCAGAGAAAACCATATTGTCCACAATATAACAATCTGTAGCTATCAGTAACTATCCGAAAATATCCGCAACTCTCCGCAAGTGTTTAAAACTATTATGTGCCAATCCGTAAGAATATCCGCAAGTGGACGCAAGTATTCGCATCTGGTCGTATCTGATCGTATCGCCCGCATTTTTCCCCCGTATGTTTTATACAAATTTTCTGGTGACGGCAAAGGATCCGCGGGAGTCCGCAGAAAAAATGACTTTTTTGGACGTAACGCCGGACGCAGAGTATTATGTGACTGGGGCTTAAGAAGGCAACTGTAAGTTCTATATGCACTACCTGTATGCCCCAGTCTCACAGTGCTTTACGATGGGTTACGTCAGCCGCGGGTAGATACGGATGAGTAGACGCAGGGGGACGCAGCGTAGAAGCAGGCATCCGCAGGGACGTATGTAGACGTAACTATCCGTAACTCATCCGTAAAGAAACGCAAAATGACGGCGCCAAGCCTGCGAAATTTTGAAATGTTCAAAATTTCGCAGAGGGACTCCACGGATGCAGAATTTTCTGGTGACGGCAAGGGATCCGCGGGAGTCCGCAGAAAAAAATGACTCTTTTGGACGTAACGCCGGGCCCGGACGCAGAGCATTATGTGACTGAGGCCAAATACAGGATACGATATGAGGGCTGCTCACCTATCAAACTGCGTGCGTGCATTTTGATTGCCATCATGACCCGACGCCGTATTTAGTCATACGTCCGTTGTACACAGTTACGGAATAGTTTAAGAGAATTGATGTGACCGATTAGGCCCTATTTAACCTCAATGTGAGTTCCACAACAAACTTCTTGTATCTGCCCCTTCGTTTATCTAACCATTATTCTGTCGTTATTTTATCTTCTTGCAGGCGACGGTATGCTCTCCCTGGCCGAGCTCAGACCTTCTACAAGGTACAAACAGGGCCTGCGCCTACCCCCGTTTTAACTATCCGCGACAGACCTATCCCAGATAGACCTATCCCAGATAGACCTATCCCCGACATACTTATCCCCCGCAGACCTATCCCCAGAGGACGGGGCAGACCTATCCCCAGAGGACGGGGCCGACCTTACGAACGACTTCGGCATCCATACTAGAAATATATTTTGAATAATCCAAGTAATCTATCCAGCTAAAGGGTTGTTATCATACCCAAGTAATGATAACCCTTTATATCCACCTGATATGATTGTTATTCATCAATCCATAAACGGGGAAGTGGGGAAAGAGATATTTTCTATCTCCGTGGCTCATCCCTCACGCACACGCATTGTATATAGACGCACACAGGAAAGAAAACGAGGTTTCAGTATTGTAGCATTTTTGTTGTCAGTTCGCTTCAGTGAACAACAAAAACAAAAACAAAAGTTTGAGACAGCGAGAAAGGAAGGAGATATAAACGCTTTGCTGATATGATGATTAATGAGGTTGTGTTGATGATGATAAAATGATAACAATAATGCTGCTGCCACGGGAATTGATTGCGACTTAATTACTATTTAGTATAGTATTGGATATTCTTTCCGTTTCATGTAACCTAACATGCTTCTTTTCGTTCATATAGGTTAAAATGATTCCACTTCTAATAAAGAATATCTTCATTGAAGTAGATAAGACAATCTTGAGACACCAATCAAAGAATTTTGTACTCTGCTGTATATCAGTTCTCATATTCGTGATATAGTTTCGTGTACGAGATAGAAAGGAAGACGATGAGGTTATTGTAAACAGGTGGATCAGTCAAGCACAGTTGGTATATTGTACATAATTTAGAGTTTTCATCTGCGACGTATTTTGAAAAGGTTCTTCACCGTATTGTTATTTATACCAATTTGATACGAGGCTTATGTAGCAATGTATGAACGTGTGATTATCTGAGAAATAAAAATCAAACAACTTTAAGACTGCAACGTACTTTCTTCCTGTTCAAATGTAATTAATCTATATAAGTGTGTGTGTGTGTGTGTGTGTGTGTGAATTATTACAAAAAGAAAAAAAGATAAGTTTAAAATTTATTTTAATTTCTTGCTATGATTTTATTAATCTAATTTAAAACGGCTCTCTCTCAATGCCAACATGAGAACCTACAGGAAATGCGGTATCAAAGAAAACTGCGTATTGTTGTATCATACATACACACTCGCATACCCCTATATATGTACATGTATAATGTATATATATATATATATATATATATATATATATATATATATATATATTTATATTTATATTATATATACACACATACATATAAATATGTATATGTATATATATATATATATATATATATATATAGGAAGAGTTTACATTCATTTAACGTCTGGATGAACAATCTGAGTGACAACGACCACTGACACACGCACACACACAGAAATCTAATGATATCTTCTCCAGTCATAAATTTAAGACAGAATACATCTGTAATATCTACATGATTTCCCTAATTTTGGCATACTCATTGCATCCGTCGTGTCGAATGCAACAGGTGACTTAAATAACGGTACTAAATGCCAGTGAAACGGCATGCAATTATCGGTTATTGACAGGAATGGCGGACTGTCCCTGACTAATAATGTTGCGGCACAACCACGTAATGGATGATGAGGCGCCATAAAGATATAGTAACGTTGTTGCTATATTAGATCAAGGAGTTTTTGCACGATCCCTCTCAAGACGATACATTAATAATAACAATAATAAAAATTATAAAATAATGATGATAATGATGGTAATGATGATGATGATAATAATAATAATCATAATCATAACGATGATAATGATGTGACTTGTAAAGCGCCAAATTTATCTAATAATTAGATGCTCTAAGCGCAACCATGTGTGTATAAAACGTACAAACAAACACAATCCCATGAGAGAAAAAAAAAACGACGAAGTGAAACAATACAGGACATATATATGAAATAATGTTAATCGATTATTGTGAGCCAAATTAAACAAATACTTCTTGAGATTATTCTTAAATACTTCAACGGAATTACTATACTTAATGAATTAAGGGAGGTAGTTCCATAAGGAAGACCCGGGGGAAGCAAAAGTTCATCGTTCCCTCCCCCCACTTTGTTTGAAACCTATACCAAGGAGGCCAGATTTCTGGGAACGTTATTTCTAGCGGGAACGTATTGGTTAACCAGGCCGATATCTTAATGCAAGTGAAAATCAGCTGGCAACATCAACTTCCTCATTTCCAGGATTTGACACAGAGTGAAGTATGGCTTTCCACCAGCTTTTCTGTCTTTCATTCGAAGACTTTAAAGCATAATTTACAATTTGCAGATGAAACAAAAAACACAGCATCAGTGCTTTAGAATAGTTCTTAAATGTGAGTTAGGGATAGAAACAACCACTGTAAAAGATTGAATCACTATAATCGATGTTTAGTGTTGTTAAATATACAAAATGTGAACAATGATAAAAATGTTTCCAGACGAAACCGTCTGCAGTTAAGGTTTATTGTGATATCTCCTTTAATTTTAGGCTTTATTGCAAAGATTTGCTTCAAATGTGATATCTTGAACTTAAAAAAAAAAATCACTGCTCCTAAATGTAAACAGGACCTTTAAGTGCTGGTAAGCGGTGGACATCCCACTCGTTGTGGGTAGTATACTCCCGTTATAACGAACACAGTTATAACGAAATTCCCGTTACAATGAAGTAAAAATTCAAGTCGCAACATCATCCGCTGTATGTTTTTTATTGTTTATTTGCTCGGTTATAACCGAGCATATTCCCGATATAACGAAAGAAAACTGCCGGTCCCGAGGACTTCGTCATAACGGGAGTCCACTGTATGATATCATGAACGTGGACTCCGGTCTCTAACCAATGACTACAACGCTTGATTCGGATCTCTTTCTAGGCCCGGGATATTAATAACGGCATGGTATATGCGCATGTGCAGTTCAACCAAACCTTTCTGTACTGCAAAATGATAATACCACTGATAATAAAAATGAAAATAAAACGAAACAAACGAGAAGTCGGGCCCAGTATAAGGTCGGACACAGAATGCGCTTACCACCACATTAGAAGGGCGACAAGAATTTCGCGACTTTCCTCCGACTGGTGGATGTCTGAATCTGATTCAATTCGAATTTAGCGGTAAGCTAATGCCTGTCGTTTGTAAGTCATTGCTATTAGGGTGTCTTGTAGCTGTAACTCAACATCTACAACATAAACGCATTCTAGTCCAAGACGAATAGTCAAAGGTGCCGCCGACTGCTATTCCTTTTGTTTTTTGATATTTCAGCTATATTTGCATGTGGGTAATCTTGTTTTCACATTCAGCAACAAATCGCTTAAGCGGTTGCTTGTTACTCTACGACCATCATTTCTCGTGATTATTGATAAAAATCCAGCAAATAAGACATTGGTTATAAGTAATTCGTAAAACCATCGGTGTTGTTCTGCGTTAGGACTGTGGCTATCAATACACTGAGTTGATACAAAACTGTAGAAAAAAAACAACAACAGCAATTATCATTCAAGGATAAAACTGAAAAGGTTGCGTTGCTCTTTCTATTGATATGTAATTTTGTTGATAGAATTTAATGTCATGCATGACTGAGTACATGAACTTTAAAGACAACAATGACAAATTGCACATTTCCAAGTTCGAGTGTCAAATGAAGGAACAATGACTGTCTCACTGAATGAATGGGATCTCTCAGTGAAAATGGTCAAATTAACAGACCAGCCTGCACGACTGTATAGTTTGTGTTTAGGGTTTCTTCTAACATTAATTTATGGTCCGTAACCTTCAACATGGCCACCGTTGTTGATAACTTGGTAACTCTCATAAAGGGTAATCCATTATCCATTTTCTCTCTTCATATTTAAGACATGGTTTGTCGCTGCGAGTTATGTGTTAGAATATGAATAGAGAAAATGGACTGCGTGGGTTGGCCTCGGGAGTGACCAAGTTATCGGACAGGTGGCCATGTTAAAGGTTATGGACCATCAAATGTTAGAAGAAGCCCTGAACATAGCCCTAAACACGGGTAAACGCCATGAACAGTAATGTCATTGTTTGAGCTGTAATTATCTGATGAGTGAAATGAGGAGTTGCTCAGTCTCGCGAAGGTATTCTTCAGTAGCACAGAGAATGACTGCATGGATGAATGTATGGTTCCCCTGCATAGATTCACAATAATAAACGTCCCAGGGATTGTTACGTTATCCCTTTTTTCTGCAGCATATTTCATTTTTGGTGGTCAAACATCCTAATCTAGGGAAATGAGTGAGTGCACGTGGTAACACAGCGTGACAGTAGCAATATTGAAGAAATTATTCCTTTATGGTTCAAGGGACATTAATTTTGTGAAAGACGTGTGCATGGGTACGTTATCGTTTGTTGCAAAATGATGCAGTTTTCCGTAAACGCAAATGACACGATTTTGAAGTCGTTTAGGCCTAAATACGTTATGCTAATGGCATGGTACCGGCCTTTTGTTCATGGACATTTCGGAGGTAACTTTCGAGCCTATAGTCTACAAGTGTGCACCAACATGACCAATGATTCGAAATCGGAAGCTGTAATTATTATAATTGAAGATTCCACACCTGTTATTGAACCGTGCAATGCAAGGGCCGCGGAATGATCATGGGGGGGGGGGGGGGGGAGGGGAAGGGAGGGGAGCAGCCAAGGTCAAGAGTGAATGGCAGCCTCAATATCCCCCCCCCCCCCTTAGCTGAGATGAATGTAAGGACGGAACCTTCGGACAGTCATGGTTGTTGTTATTTGTTTCTCTGACCTTTTTTCATTTTTTTTTCAGATCCGAAAACGTGGGGGGGGGGGGGTGCAGCCCCTACTATGTATTTCATTGTATTCATATTATAGTTGCCACAAATTGAGGAAAACATTTTTTTCATTTTCATGTTTTTTTTTTCCCTTGAAAAGGTGGTCGCTGAAAAACAATGTCTGTCATGGCTCATATCGCCCACGTGCTCGTTTTCTCTGTCGTCATCGTTGGTGTCGCTGGGTGTGTCTCTCGCAGTGGCCAGGCCTGGGATCAGACGAGTCAACCTACTAAGATCGTGTCGTTGGTATACGTTATAAAGAATTTATTGCGCCCTATGTACACGATGAGTGTGTGTATGTGTGAAGGGGTCACTGAGCGAGTGAGTTTGTTTGTTAATGATATAGATTTTCCCGATCAATTTCGTAAAAATGTCATTTACTTTCATTTTATATGCATTCAAATACGTATGTTTGAAGCGGTGCAGTGACTTTGATCAAACGATTTCACGTTTAATGCTTTCAAATATTACTCTTTTATTGGCACTCAAATTAGTGATCACGAGTTCAAATTCGGATGTGAGCATTCAATTTCGTGTTTGGGCATGGACTTCAAAAATTGTGCATTTATCAAATAAGTGCGATGGACTCGATAAGCACTGAAAAGCACTTTCACTTTCAATTTCAATTTCAATTTTTACAATTGAGCATTCAATTTCGTAATGCGCGTATACTTATAAATAGAGTTCAGCTAGTCTGGCATTGAATGTGACTTTAATATCTTATCTTCACCATCGTGATCAGCATTTGTTTATTTCGAACATCCAGATTGTTTTCTTTTGCTAAACATGATATGTAAACGTCAATATAAAATTCTCATTTCGTCATGTGCTCTCATGGCTCTCTAAATCTCTAAATTACATATCTTTATTTGTCGTAATTATTGTGTTTACAATCTTCATTTGATAATTTTATCTTAATTATCATCATCATCATACATCTTTCTGATCCTCATCTTATATACTTATTTACATCATCGTATGATCCACATGTAGACGTTTTTAACATTCAATTTAAAACGGAGTACTTAGTACTTTTAACGGACATTGAACAGGTGTAATTTAAATGCTCTTTTTTATGAACTTGTGTGCTCAAATCCGAATTTAAATACGAGGAAAGAGCTGGTGACAGGACACGGTGGAGACTAAGTTGAATAACCATTGCAGAAAATGTATGCGCATTCAATGAATTAGAATGCGCATATGCGACCTCGCTTGCCAAATTAGTCAATTTGAACGAAGAAAAACAATTTTGAATGACCGTATTTTGATGCCTGAGCAAATTTGACAAAAATGAATGCTTCTAATATGAAATTGAATGACAAATCAATGAAATTGACAGAGAAAACCTATAATAGTATGTACATGTGCTAAAGAGATCACTGGTAATAAATGCAAATTTATATATATATATATATATATATATATATATATATGTATATATATATATAAAGATATATATATGTATATATATATATATATATATATATATATATATATATATCACATACGAATGATACATAAACATATATGTCTGTTTGTTTGTCTGTGTATATTCATATACCTGCTTACCCTTTTGGCATATCTGTTAGATAATAATACATAACAGAGACATCCCAAATGTTGGCGTGTTGAACGCAAAATTATAGCACAGAGTGGAGGTTGGGTTAAATTCTTAATATTTCGAATTTCAAAGTCACGCAAAAATTGACTAAGCAATCTCACTATGGACTTTCGATAGACATGGGCTTCACAGCATCGCGTAATCATTGTCACACTTTGGGGCAGTGTCGTGAAGAATAGACCCTGTGTAAGTGTTATAGGCCTGTTGTACCCCGGCTTTGCGGATACCTGTAATAGTGAAAGTGGGCTAAAATCCGTCATCCTATACAGCCCTACCAGTCAATTGATTTGATCTTCAATGTGTCAATTCCTGTGATTTATAGACGAAATCCAGTACCTCCTCCTCCCATCCCCATCGCCATGAAATCAATCGGCAGAACTTCGAAGTCTGACTGGCCTACTTTACATGGTGTCCGGTATAATACTAACCCCCACTCTATCCACTCTTTCATGCAAAGATCGCGCATATAGAGTAGCGTTTCTTTTTAAAAATACAGGTTCTACAGAAAGAGTCAGAATTAGTCATAATCACAGACAGACTTGCCGCCGTGGAAATTGCAGTTGTAGTTAACTGTCGAAGCGAAGGGACCTTAAAGGGGAAATCCAGTCCACATATAAACTAAACAGAATAAAATTTTACTAGTACGGTGGTTAAGAAAAATTGACGGAAATCGAATGAAAAATAAGGAAGTTATGATATTTTGAAGTTTTGCTAATTTCTGCAATACTGTTCTTGTACAATGGATATGAATATAGCAATTTTCCATTGATCGTGTACAAAAACAAAATGATGAAAATTCAATGTTTCTGTCATTGAAGTGTATGAAACATGATGTTATTCCTGGTTGAATAACTTCAGAATAGTGATCAGTTAGATATACGAGGATTTGAGCCTCGGGCATGATTGCGTTTGAATGAAAAGCGGGAAATTTCAGAATTTCATGTACAAACTATATGGCAAGTGTGCAAGGGGATGACATGCTCACTTTGCCATTTGCATATTTATATTGACCGTTCAAGAACTGTTTCCCGAAAAAAATAGCGAAACTTCAAAATGTCATACCTTCCTTATTTTTCGTCCGATTTCAATCAAAATTGTACCGTTGAACTCGTAATATTGTACTCTTTCTTATCAGACTAATTCATATTTGGACTGGATTTCCCCTTTAACTTCATAGTGAGCTTTAACTGGGAGGAAACTCCAAACCAACTCGGATGAAAAAAAAAACACCAAAACAATACAACCAAACAAAAAAGTGAAACAACGTGTAATCCCTGCATGTTATTGTACATTGTGTTTGTTAATAATCATTCTGTATAATGACTTACTAAATTGATAACCGATATTTTCAATGACTAATTATTTTCATTTTGTCTGTGGGATTCGGGCTCGAAAGGTCAATGACCTTCCACATTATAACTGCAATCCCGAGTCACATTCTACGTTGATTCCGCTTTTTTTTTTTTTTTACGAAAAGTGTCAAATAAACCTGTAACTTGAACCTTGATCAAGACGAGACAAAAATAAACCTACCAAAAACCAATCTCAAAATGACAGTCTTGACGCACTTCCACTGTGTAATACGAAAATCGTAATTGGGAAATCGATATTAGATTTCATTCCATGCAGTTACGGTATAACCGCTGTAAATTATTTGAGTATGCATGATCCTTTTTCTAAAAGACTCAGAAGCTGTTCATAAAGAGTTTGTCAGACCCTCTGAGAGATTTTAAAGAAATGCAATTACTGTCACTCGCCTTTGATTAAAAAAAAAAAAGATGATTGGAGAATTAGAGTTAATTACGCCGAATGTTATGAGCCCAATTAACTTTAATTTCCAGTTTAATTTCTACTACATAACAGCATAATTATCTTGAATACAATATGTCATTACCCACTGTCACTTATTATGTTGAACAGCTTTTCGGAAACACGCTTTGGCAGTGTTTTTTTTTTTTAACGAGATCAACTTTTGATTCTCATCAACTCAAACTGATCGCAGACTGAGTAATTTTCAAAGAAGGCAGGATATGTCTTTCACTTCTGAAGGCAGTTCAGAAATTATCCATTTCAATGTTATTGTTTTCTGTCTCCTTGCAGGTACACGAGCTTCCTTCAAAGCCAAAGTTAGTACGAGAAAAACGAAATCAATATTTTTCCACAAAAAATCTAAGGCATTTCTTGTTTAATGGCCACTTTTGTCATCAAGCTATGAGTAGGGATACAATGTCGCAATCAAAAATCAAAATGATTGCGACATTGTAAATTATTTAATTATGGCTCTTTCTAAATTCGTACACGTAGAGTTACACTTTGGCAGTATTTGCACGGATACACGGACAACGAGTTATCATCCTCGGAATTCTTTGCATGTTTGTAATCAATGTTTCAAACGAAAAAATTGACTAAAAACCAAGCTTGAATGAAAATCAGACGATGTCATCCACGACTCTCCCATGGTTTTGTACACACATAATAAAAAAAAAAAATGCAAAGTCTCTCTTTATGTCGATAACTTAACAAATTTTACATCCCTTTTCCAATTCAAGTAATCATTGCTAAGTTAATACATTGCGGCAGCAATTCTATTCTAATCGTGCTAATTGTGATCAAGGGTTCGAGTTTTTCACTTATCAACAAAGAAAACAAATATAGAAACAAAGAAAATCAATATAGACAGGTCAATTGAGAGACTTCTGAGGCCATGAAGTCATTACTTTGATTAGTTTCCATAATATAAATTTCAATAGCATTGTTTTTAACGATATTACTATTTCGTGTTTGTGTTTCTTTTTGTCTTTCTTTTCTTTGATTTTTTTTTTCACGCAGTTTGCCTAGTTTTGGTAGTTCAGCAATTAGTTACTGTTTATGAAAAGACTAGCAAGCCCTAATTTTCAGCTGTTCCCTCCATTTCTAACAATTTCATCTCGGTATTTGTCATAAAAGTCACAACATCTATTGTATACTTCAGTCCACTTTTCCTTTATTACAATGTTGTACTGACTTTGTGTAATTATATGTATTCAAATTTCTTATAGCAAGTCCTTTTTTTTTGTTTGAAATGAAATAAATAATATGAAAATGAATGGAAATGACAAATATGTGAAACTTAGATATCCTACAAACAAGCATTTTATATCTGATTCTAATGAAGCGTCTATACCTATCCGTTTTTTTTTATTGTATGTAGGGTATCTATTCATACTTCATTTAATGAAATTAATTTGAATACGCTGTGACATTGCACTGTAATGTTGCTGAACATCCTCCTTGATAATATCCACGACTTTGATTGAGAGGCTCATAATTTCATTTCACCCTTCAGACTGGCGTCGTGGTATTCGTTGAGTGCGACTTTTCAGCTCATCGACGTCAACGATGACGAGCTTGTGACCAAAGAAGAGTTGACGACATTTTTTTTGCCTGTTTGTCGATATCTACGATGAGAATGGTAAGCCTTTACCTCTAGAGCTCCTCCCCCTTCCATCCCCTTGAAACCGTAAGCGTATTTTTTATTTACACGCAAGCCTGTGGCTTTTCGCAATCTAATTCAATGAAACCGCTCGTGATGCGTCTATGCTTACTCCACTAGGGTTGTTGGTTGCGAAGAGTTCTGTGAGCACTGAACCCTCCGCTCGCGATTCGTACACGTTCATCAGTGAGTGTGTGTACGCGCTGTGAAAGTTTTGCTCGCCGTGGTAGACCTGCATCCAAGTAGTACATGTACGTATGTAAACGAGTGAGAGTGCGAAAAAGAAAACAATACAAAACAAAAAATCTGACCAGGAGGAGAGGGGGAGGGAGAGAGAATCATAAGGAAAGAGATAAAAAAAAAAAGCAATGAATATTCTGTGATATCTCATCAAATGAGGGTACATTCCACGGAAGACCAATTATTGGTGTATGATGGGGGTGTATATAATGGGCTACACTGACCGAATATTATATATATATATATATATATATATATATATATATATATTCATTTATATTCATATATATGTACAGGTTGGAGTGATTTTTAAAGGGATGGTAGGGGCGCTGAGCATACTCCCAAAGAATTACATTTAGATGGTCATTTTTCGCCTTTGTAAATTGTATACAGGCCTACGCGTTTGCCTTTACTGATATAATATATGTGGGGGGGGGGGGGGGACTGAAGGTGAAGCCAATCCTACCCCCCCCCCCCCCGATATTGAAACGCATAACGACACAATAGGCCTACACATGACGAGTAATCTAACAGAATGTAAGTATATAATGTAACACTTTTCCATCTCCGTTGATTGATAATTTAGATATTGACAGGAAAGATTGAAGGGAAAAGGAGTGGAGAAGAAGAGCATGGATGGAAAGCTTGAAGGGAGAGTAGTTGAAAGTTATGGAATAGGCTACAGCTGGTACATATGCATGTACATGTATCAGAGAGTTGTGAAATAACATGATCGCTTATCTAATGACACCTGAATGGAACAAACATCATATATACATTGGAAAATGTTTGCCTTTTTTCTCATTTTAAAAGTAATACATTGTATCAAAAGTAATGTATTTGTCTTTCAGACCCCCTCACTCTCTTATTTCCAAAGCGTCTCTCATCTCCCGTCTCTCCATACATCATAGTATTTGTTCCAAATACTAGCTCTATCTCTCTTGACTCCCTCTCATATCACATGATTTCTGTTTCTAAGACCCCCTCTATACATTGTATGTACATGTATTAACTTTATTTCTCAGACCCGAACCTCCTCATCTGTTGGTATTAAAGGCCCCCAAATCTATCTTCATACTGATGGTATATTATTTTGTTTCTCAAACATGTCCCTCTTTTCTCCATACTAGTTTCAAAGACTCACTCTGCATATTCATTTTCCGACCTCTCTCGGACCCCCTCCTTTTTCAAATGCATGACTCGTGTATTCCTTGCTCGATCACTGCTTGAATTAGCCTATATATATCATACAATTTATTTGTTTTTCATACTCTCTCTGTCTCTCCCATTCTCTCTTTCTGATTCTTAAACTTTACAATGTTTGTTTACAAGACCACTTATTACTCTCTACATTGATCAGTTTGTCTAGAAACATGTACAGTCACATGTTATCTAGGAAAATTACACCACTGTTGCATGAAGTCATTATGCACTTTATTCACTTCTTTATGTTCAAGCACTTTTTTTCATGAAGGTATACTACAGATGTAATCGGATCCTCCAATATCCAAGAAGTATTGTGATACAAACTAGAACTATCACTCAATGTGATTAATATCCCCAAAACTAAACACTGAGGCAGTTAGCTCAACAGGCAATGATCACTTTGTATATATGCTTTTCTTAAAAAAAAAATACTATGACAATGTATTGTTCAACATTGAATAAAATTAACAATAATGTGTTACTATGCTCACTGATAGTCACATGTTCCATATCTCAAGTCAAGTGCTCAAAACTGAGTGAGTAAAGTCAGTAAATCAGCAATTTCTATGAGTTTCATTAAGAATACTGTTACCATGTCAACACAATGTTTGACATTAAGAAAAAATGAAGTTTGCACAACTATATGTCATAGCTGTCACATGTGCAAAATTTCAAGTCAAATGCTCAAAATCCGAGGGAGTTAGGTGAATTCACAATATCATTGCATAAGATTTTCATCCAAAATA
Organism: Diadema setosum; assembly: GCA_033980235.1. Classification (NCBI taxonomy): domain Eukaryota; kingdom Metazoa; phylum Echinodermata; class Echinoidea; order Diadematoida; family Diadematidae; genus Diadema; species Diadema setosum. The sequence goes on from CM067060.1 coordinate 31,889,758, forward strand.
TGCTGTAACCATGTGTAGAGCCCACTAATGTCAACAATAATCGACCAGTAGAGTCATAACAACCACTAATGTGACTGCCGTATCTTCAAGCTATGTATATGCTTACTTGACGACAGTCTTCTGCATTTATACACTCCGTTAATTCAGTAAGTGATTTTCTTTATTCCGAGTGGTTCCCTATCGACGCGTTCTCTCATACTCTTTTCTTTAATCTGTCGATACACGTATATCTCAATTTTATATTCATTTCATTTCATTTTCATTTCATTTCATTTATTTCATTCCTTCTTTCTTTTTCGTCAAACATAACACGAAAGGAATCAGAAGATATAACATAGGCATGTATTCGACTTTACATGGTAGATAATGGTTAACAAATAGGAAATTATACATGCACACCGGCAGAATACAAAGTTATGTTTGGAGGGGAAAAAAAGAAAGAACTGAGAGGTTCACTGAAAAGCATGCTTGTAAATTGTGAACCACTCAAAGGATTCTTCTGAATACATTAAACTTTTTTTTTTTTTTTTTTTTTTTTTACAAAGACAGGAGAGAACAAGACAGGACAATAGACAAGACAATAGAAACACAACGACATTACATGACTTTACAGTAGGGTATACCATGACAGTAATAAAACACAAAAGAATAATGGAAAGGAAGGAGAGAAAGAAAAAGGAAATGAAAGGAAAAGCCAACACGCTAAACATCGGGATCGTAAGAGGGAATTGAGGTGTTTCAGCTCAGTCAGCCGAGCAAAGTGTATACAAATAAGATAATGTAAAAAATACACAATGATGAAATCAATGATTGACGATGAACCCTTAGGCTGTAAAGACCAGCTAAGTAATGAATCGTATATATCTTAATATGAGTTCAACAAAAAATATTTGAACTTACGCTGAAACGAATTCAAAGATAAAGAATTTTTTATATCACAACTTAAAAAATTCCAAAATCTAGGGCCAGTGTATATAAATGTATTTTGAGCCAATAATGTTCTCAGAAGGGGTAAATGAAACTCATTTGATCGCCTGGTGGGATAATTATGAAAATATTGATTTCGGGGAAACATTGAATCAAAAATGCTGGAAAGTGCATTTGTGTTATAATTAAACGTAAACTGACCCAGCTGTAAGAAAAACAAATCTTTGATTTTTTAAATCTTATATCTAACAAATAATGGATCTGCATGGGAACGTGCATGGAGAAACGCCACAAATAATACGAAGTGCCTTTTTTTTTTTGTAATAACAATGATCTATCTAATAAAGTTTGATGGGCACTATACCCCATGCTAAGATTCCATAATTTAAATAAGGTAATATTAATGAAAAATACAACGTCAGCAAAGAAGACAACGGGATATGAGATTTAAGTCTATCAATAATACCAATATTACGCGAAATTATTTTACTAATATTAATAATATGAGGCTTCCACGAAAGTTTATCGTCCACTGTAATACCGAGAAACTTTATATGAGATATACGCTGTAAGTGAACGTCATCAAAGATGATATCTGTGGGTAAAACTTCTATAGACTTACTGAATAACATATAGTTAGTTTTCTGAAGATTCAGTAATAATTTGTTGGCTCTTATCCATTGAGTCACTTTTTTTAATTCGGAATTAACAGTAGAGTGATTGGATTTTGGTGGGAGAAGAAAATATTTGAATCATCGGCAAAACGTATAAAAGAAAGTATGTCGGATGATCTACAAAAATCATTTATGTAATATGATGAAAAGTAAAGGTCCTAATATACTACCCTCTCGATCCGCGATTGCGTTAACCACAAATGTCAAAATCGGATTAACCACAAATGTCATAACACCTCGACCAGAAATATCAAAATTTCCAAATTTACTGCAAATATCATAACGTGTCACAGGGGAAGATCCAGGAATTCCATAAAGGGGAGGCGCCTTATACAAAATCAAAAGCTGGCGCAACCAGCTTCATTTCATTTCATTTTATTTCTTTTTGTTATAACAAAAATATAAGAGACGGAGGGGGGCGCCGCGCCGCCCCTCTACAAAAGTACAAGCTGGCGCACCCCCCCCCCCCCTCCCCCGCCCCCATTTTTGTTTTTGTTTTCACTTCTGTTGTTTTAACAAGAATAGAAAGGGGCACCAGAGGGGGATGCGCTCCCTCTCGATTCGCGATTGCATCATCCACAATTGTCAAAACTCATTGCTTGCATTTCAGGGGCGGATCCAGAAATTCCGTAAAGGGGAGACACCTTTCAAAATAAAAGGCTGGCGCAACCGCATCCCCCTTATTTTTTTTTCGTTTTATTTCTTTTGTTTAAAAGAAAAAAAAAAGAGAAAGAAAATGAAGGAGGGGTTACTTTTGTAAAGGCGCCTCCCCTTTACGGAATTCCTGGATTCTCCCCTGTGACGCGTTAAGACATCTTGCAGTAAATTTTGAAATGTTGACATTTGTGGTCGACGTGTTGTGACATTTGCAGCAAAAATGGGAATTTTGACATTAGTCGTCGACGTGTTATGACATTTGTTGTTAATCCGATTTTGACATTTGTCGTTGACATGTTATGACATTAGTGGTCATTACGACATTTTGTCGTCGACGTGTTATGACATTAGAGGTTGTTATGATATTGCACGATCCAAATTCAAATGAATTTATGAAGAATGTTCTGCATCGATCATAATACAGTCATTTTTTTTTTGTTTACGAGACAATGGAACATGCAGTGTGTACATCCGAATATAAAACTGAGATATACGTGTACAGATCAAAGAAAAGACTAAGAGAACACATCGATTGGGAACCACTCGGAATAAAGAAAATCAAATGATCTGACTGAATTATGGCACATGTATTGGGAGTGTAAATTCAGAGGACTGTCGTCAAATAAGCATATAGCTTGAAGATGCGACAACCACATTAGTGGTTGTTATGACATTAGCGGTCGATTATTGTTGACATTAGTGAGCTCTAACATGGTGACAGCATATTTTGAAAGAAAATCATACAATGATATTGTGAATTCACCTAACTCCCTCAGCTTTTGAGCATCTGACTTGAAATTTGGCACATGTGACAGCTATAGTTTTGCAAACTTCATTTTTTCTTAATGTCAAACATTGTGTTGCCATGGTAACATTATTTTAATGAAAATCATGTAGAAATTGCTGATTTATTTACTTTACTCACTCAGGTTTTGAGCACATGACTTGAGATATGGCACATAATTGTGAGTGAGCAAAATAACACATTACTCTCACTGTTAATTTTATTCAATAATACATTGTCATGGTATTTTTTTCCAGGAAAAGCATACAAAGTAATCATTGCTAGTTGAGCTAACTGCCTCAGTGTCTAGTTGGGGGTATATATTAATCACATTAGGTGATACTTCTAGTTTGTATTACATTACTTCTTGGATATTGGAGGATCAGATTACATCTGTACCTTCATGAAAAAAAAGTGCTTGAATATAAAGAAGTGAATAAAGTGCATAATGACTTCATGCAATAGTGGTGTAATTTTCCTTCATACATGTGACTGTACATGTTTCTAGACAAACTGATCAATGTATATAGAAAGTAGAAAGTGGTCTTGTAAACAAATATTGTAAAGTTTAAGAATCAGAAAGAGAGAAGGGGGAGGGACAGAGAGAGTATGAGAAACAAATAAATTGTATGATATATATATAGGCTAATTCAAGCAGTGATCGAGCAAGGAATACACGAGTCATGAATTTGAAAAAGGAAGGGGTCGAGAGAGGTCGGAAAAATGAATATGCACAGTGAGTCTTTGAAACTAGTATGAAGAAAAGAGCGGGGCAGGTTTGAGAAACAAAATAATATGCCATCAGGGGGGTGTTTCATCAACGTTTGTCGGCGCTGACAACTTGAACCACCATAGTAACAGTCAGTGACCAGAGCATCTCAGCCAATCAAAACCAAGGATTTTGCTGAAATTGGTCAGTCGAACTGTCGGCGCTGACAAGCGTTGATGAAACACCCCCAGTATGAAGATAGATGTAGGGCCTTTATTATAGCAACAGATATAACAGAGGGGGGTTGGGGTCTGAGAAATAACATTAAACATGTACATACAATGTATATTAGTTAAATTATAGAAGGGGTCTTAGAAACAGAAATCATGTGATATGAGAGGGAGTCAAGAGAGATAGGAGAAAGCTTGTATTTGGAACAAATACTATGATGTATGGAGAGACGGGAGAAGAGAGACGTTTTGGAAATAAGAGAGTGAGGGGGGGGGGTCTGAAAGACAAATACATTACTTTTGATACAATGTATTAATTTTAAAATGAGAAAAATGGCAAGCATGATTTTCCAATGTATTTCATTCCATTCAGGTGTCATTAGATTATGCGATCATGTTATTTCAGAACTCTCTGATACATGTACATGCACATGTACCAGCCTATTCCATAACTTTCAAATTTTTTGTTTTGTATTGTCTTGTTTTTCGCACTCTCACTCGTTTACATAGTACAATGTACGTACATGGACTTGTGGGATGCAGGTCTACCACGGCAAGCAAAACTTTTGTCTCACCTCCCTGCTTTCACACACTCAACTGATGCACGTGTACGAATCGAATCGGCGCGAGCGGAGGCACAAGTAACCCACAGAACTCTTCGCAACCTGAGCGGAGTAAGCATAGACGCATCACAAGCGGTTTCATTGAATTAAATTGCGAAAAGCCACAGGCTTGCGTGTAAATAAAAAATACGCAAACCGTAAAGAGCAATTCGACCCAGAGTAAACACAAAACGCCATTATAGGCCTACTTCACACGCACAGGCGTGTTTCGAAATATTGTATTTTCTTCCGGCAGATCAGATCGCTGTTTCTGAGTGCTGAAGTATTTTGTTTTATGAATTACCTTCATTATAATGTGAAATACCACACACACGCACACACACACACACACACACACACACTCATGCACATGCACACACACACTCACACACACACGCACACACGCAAATCAACTTGGAAATGCACGTAAACGATAATCACTGACAGAGAACTCCAACAATAGATTTACTATTGCATACTACCAGCAAAATTAATGTATTAAATGATAATGATTAGGTTAGGTCCATAAATCAATTGTTAACTCACAATTGAATTAAAAAAATACAATAAACGATAAACGTTGTAACCCAACTCTTTCTCTCAAATTATCACATCATGACGTTGCAATGATTTTAGTATAAGAGATGCCGCATCATTACGAATACAAGCATAATGAGAAGTTCGTTGTTGTTGTTGTTGCTAAACACTAACTTTTTTTGCAACTTAGAAATCGAGGTACACAGCGTATAGTGTCTGCAAGTTCTTCAAGGCAAGACTAGCTATAATTATAATAACATCTCTGAATCCCGATAGTAATATTTGGAATAAAATCACTAATGTGTCCGTTATGATAATTATCATTATAAACACTACATCTTTGTTGATTATCATTTTGCATAAATAGGGTGACATTAATAGTGGGAAAGAGATGCGGGAAAAGAAAATGGGTTACAATTCATTTTATTCGGAGGCATCGTTATTCCGAAGCTCGTTAATCCGAAAATAAGATAAGGTTCTTTATTCCGAAGGAACGATAATGAACAACAGCAACATATTCAAGGCATGAATTGTCGCTGCGAGCTATAGCTTGTTCGCGATATGGACAGAAAAAATGGAACGTGTGGGGTTTTTTTATCATTGAAATGGGACAAGCGGTTGCTTTCATGGTGTTGACGGTTATGGCCCATAAAAGTTTAGAGGAAACCTTACACACAAACCTGCAGTCGTGCAGGCTGGCTTGTGTATTTTAAATTTTTCTCACAACAAGTGGGGTGGGGCACATAATTCACTAGAGAGAGATGTAAAACATGTAATTTTGTACATAACTCTGCTTATACATTTTAAGGCCGTTGCACAAACCCTGTATGATTATGAATTACACAACAACGATGGACATGATTTGAACAATTGCAACCTTGTGAGTGGCCGCGCCGTGATTATTGTTGCATCTGCCCCTTCGTAAATGGGGTGATGTTTTTTTTTTTATTATTATTATGATTATTTTATTTGGCAGAAAACATACAATTCACAATCAATTACAAAACTCAAAATAATCAATCAATACAATAACACAAAAATACCTAAACACTGGATGCACCTGAAGGGCTGCCAGGCATTGGGCAAATTTAACTAAATAACTGTAGTCCGCGGACCGCCCTAACCTAATATCCCTTCCAGGCGCATCCAGTGTTACAGATTTATGTGCCACTGATTATCATAATAAGATATTCATAGCTATACCGTTTAAAATCTCTTGCATAAAAATACAAACTATGTAAAAATCCTTATTTTCCGACAATATCAAATCACAATTTACAAACTCATGTTCGTTATTCTGAGGGTTCCTTTTTCGAAAATTAAATAAGGTTCGTCATTCCGAAACACACAAATTCCCTATAGCGGATCTATTCATGTTGGTTAATCCGAACATTGTGGCGTTGTTCGGAAGGTTTCGTCATGCCCAAGGTTCGTTACTCCGAAAATGAAATAAGATTCGTTATTCCGAAGGTTCGTTAATCCGAAAATGAAATAAGTTTCATGATTCGAAAGTGAAACAAGGTTCATTCACAAAAAAAAAAAAAAGGTGCATAAGGACGAATACTTCAAACGAACCTTCGGAATTACGAACATTATTTCGTTTTCGGATGAGCAAACCTTCGGGATAACGAACCTTTTTTTCTCTCTCATTTTCATTTTCGGATCAACGCATCACTATAATAACAAACCTTCGGAAATAACGAACTGTAACCCGCAAATCTGCCGTCTTGCAGGTGACGGAATGCTCTCCATGACTGAGCTCAGACCTTATGTGCTAGCACCGACGCCTGTGCCCCTCAGCCAAATGGGCAAGTAATCCAGTTCCTGGACCTCCAGCGGGACCAAATCCCCGCTGCTCCCCGCAAACACCGATTT
>CM067060.1:31896952-31904452 GCA_033980235.1 Diadema setosum
CTGACCTTTTTTCATTTTTTTTTCAGATCCGAAAACGTGGGGGGGGGGGGGGGTGCAGCCCCTACTATGTATTTCATTGTATTCATATTATAGTTGCCACAAATTGAGGAAAACATTTTTTTCATTTTCATGTTTTTTTTTCCCCTTGAAAAGGTGGTCGCTGAAGAACAATGTCTGTCATGGCTCATATCGCCCACGTGCTCGTTTTCTCTGTCGTCATCGTTGGTGTCGCTGGGTGTGTCTCTCGCAGTGGCCAGGCCTGGGATCAGACGAGTCAACCTACTAAGATCGTGTCGTTGGTATACGTTATAAAGAATTTATTGCGCCCTATGTACACGATGAGTGTGTGTATGTGTGAAGGGGTCACTGAGCGAGTGAGTTTGTTTGTTAATGATATAGATTTTCCCGATCAATTTCGTAAAAATGTCATTTACTTTCATTTTATATGCATTCAAATACGTATGTTTGAAGCGGTGCAGTGACTTTGATCAAACGATTTCACGTTTAATGCTTTCAAATATTACTCTTTTATTGGCACACAAATTAGTGATCACGAGTTCAAATTCGGATGTGAGCATTCAATTTCGTGTTTGGGCATGGACTTCAAAAATTGTGCATTCAAATAAGTGCGATGGACTCGATAAGCACTGAAAAGCACTTTCATTTTCAATTTCAATTTCAATTTTTACAATTGAGCATTCAATTTCGTAATGCGCGTATACTTATAAATAGAGTTCAGCTAGTCTGGCATTGAATGTGACTTTAATATCTTATCTTACATTAATTTCACCATCGTGATCAGCATTTGTTTATTTGAACATCCAGATTGTTTTCTTTTGCTAAACATGATATGTAAACGTCAATATAAAATTCTCATTTCGTCATGTGCTCTCATGGCTCTCTAAATCTCTAAATTACATATCTTTATTTGTCGTAATTATTGTGTTTACAATCTTCATTAATTTTGATAATTTTATCTTAATTATCATCATCATACATCTTTCTGATCCTCATCTTATATACTTATTTGCATCATCGTATGATACACATGTAGACGTTTTTAACATTCAATTTAAAACGGAGTACTTAGTAATGATACTTTTAACGGACATTGAACAGGTTTAATTTAAATGCTCTTTTTTATGAACTTGTGTACTCAAATCCGAATTTAGATACGAGGAAAGAGCTGGTGACAGGACACGGTGGAGACTAAGTTGAATAACCATTGCCGAAAATGTATGCGCATTCAATGAATTAGAATGCGCATATGCGACCTCGCTTGCCAAATTAGTCAATTTGAACGAAGAAAAACAATTTTGAATGACCGTATTTTGATGCCTGAGCAAATTTGACAAAAATGAATGCTTCTAATATGAAATTGAATGACAAATCAATGAAATTGACAGAGAAACCTATAATAGTATGTGCATGTGCTAAAGAGATCACTGGTAATAAATGCAAATTTATATATATATATATATATATATATATATATATATATATGTATATATATATATATAAAGATATATATATGTATATATGTATATATATATATATATATATATATATATATATATATATCACATACGAATGATACATAGACATATATGTCTGTTTGTTTGTCTGTGTATATTCATATACCTGCTTACCCTTTTGGCATATCTGTTAGATAATAATACATAACAGAGACATCCCAAATGTTGGCGTGTTGAACGCAAAATTATAGCACAGAGTGGAGGTTGGGTTAAATTCTTAATATTTCGAATTTCAAAGTCACGCAAAAATTGACTAAGCAATCTCACTATGGACTTTCGATAGACATGGGCTTCACAGCATCGCGTAATCATTGTCACACTTTTGGGCAGTGTCGTGAAGAATAGACCCTGTGTAAGTGTTATAGGCCTGTTGTACCCCGGCTTTGCGGATACCTGTAATACTGAAAGTGGGCTAAAATCCGTCATCCTATACAGCCCTACCAGTCAATTGATTTGATCTTCAATGTGTCAATTCCTGTGATTTATAGACGAAATCCAGTACCTCCTCCTCCCATCCCCATCCCCATGAAATCAATCGGCAGAACTTCGAAGTCTGACTGGCCTACTTTACATGGTGTCCGGTATAATACTAACCCCCCACTCTATCCACTCTTTCATGCAAAGATCGCGCATATAGAGTAGCGTTTCTTTTTAAAAACTGTCTGTATATTTGCCGATAAATACAGGTTCTACAGAAAGAGTCAGAATTAGTCATAATCACAGACAGACTTGCCGCCGTGGAAATTACAGTTGTATATATAGTTAACTGTCGAAGCGAAGGGACCTTAAAGGGGAAATCCAGTCCAAATATAAACTAAACAGAATAAAATTTTACTAGTTCGGTGGTTAAGTAAAATTGACGGAAATCGGATGAAAAATAAGGAAGTTATGATATTTTGAAGTTTTGCTAATTTCTGCAATACAGTTCTTGTACAATGGATATGAATATAACAATTTTCCATTGATCGTGTACAAAAACAAAATGATGAAAATTCAATGTTTCTGTCATTGAAGTGTATGAAACATGATGTTATTCCTGGTTGAATAACTTCAGAATAGTGATCACTTAGACATACGAGGATTTGAGCCTCGGGCATTATTGCGTTTGAATGAAAAGCGGGAAATTTCAGAAATTCATGTACAAACTATATGGCAAGTGTGTAAGGGGATGACATGGTCACTTTGCCATTTGCATATTTATATTGACCGTTCAAGAACTGTTTCCCGAAAAAATAGCGAAACTTCAAAATGTCATACCTTCCTTATTTTTCGTCCGATTTCAATCAAAATTGTACCGTTGAACTCGTGATATTTTACTCTTTCTTATCAGACTAATTCATATTTGGACTCGATTTCCCCTTTAACTTCATAGAGAGCTTTAACTGGGAGGAAACTCCAAACCAACTCGGATGAAAAAAAAAAACACCAAAACAAATACAACCAAACAAACAAGTGAAACAACATGTAATCCCTGCATGTTATTGTACATTGTGTTTGTTAATAATCATTCTGTATAATGACTGACTAAATTGATAACCGATATTTTCAATGACTGATTATTTTCATTTTGTCTGTGGGATTCGGGCTCGAAAGGTCAATGACCTTCCACATTATAACTGCAATCCCGAGTCACATTCTACGTTGATTCCGCTTTTTTTTTTTTACGAAAAGTGTCAAATAAACCTGTAACTTGAACCTTGATCAAGACGAGACAAAAATAAACCTACCAAAAACCAATCTCAAAATGACAGTCTTGACGCACTTCCACTGTGTAATACGAAAATCGTAATTGGGAAATCGATATTAGATTTCATTCCATGCAGTTATGGTATAACCGCTGTAAATTATTTGAGTATGCATGATCCTTTTTCTAAAAGACTCAGAAGCTGTTCATAAAGAGTTTGTCAGACCCTCTGAGAGATTTTAAAGAAATGCAATTACTGTCACTCGCTTTTGATTAAAAAAAAAAAGATGATTGGAGAATTAGAGTTAATTACGCCGAATGTTATGAGCCCAATTAACTTTAATTTCCAGTTTAATTTCTACTACATAACAGCATAATTATCTTGAATACAATATGTCATTACCCACTGTCACTTATTATGTTGAACAGCTTTTCGGAAACACGCTTTGGCAGTGTTTTTTTTTTTTAACGAGATCAACTTTTGATTCTCATCAACTCAAACTGATCGCAGACTGAGTAATTTTCAAAGAAGGCAGGATATGTCTTTCACTTCTGAAGGCAGTTCAGAAATTATCCATTTCAATGTTATTGTTTTCTTTCTCCTTGCAGGTACACGAGCTTCCTTCAAAGCCAAAGTTAGTACGAGAAAAACGAAATCAATATTTTTCCACAAAAAATCTAAGGCATTTCTTGTTTAATGGCCACTTTTGTCATCAAGCTATGAGTAGGGATACAATGTCGCAATCAAAAATCAAAATGATTGCGACATTGTAAATTATTTAATTATGGCTCTTTCTAAATTCGTACACGTAGAGTTACACTTTGGCAGTATTTGCACGGATACACGGACAACGAGTTATCATCCTCGGAATTCTTTGCATGTTTGTAATCAATGTTTCAAACGAAAAAATTGACTAAAAACCAAGCTTGAATGAAAATCAGACGATGTCATCCACGACTCTCTCATTGTTTTGTACACACATAATTTAAAAAAAAATGCAAAGTCTCTCTTTATGTCGATAACTTAACACATTTTACATCCCTTTTCCACTTTAAGTAATCATTGCTAAGTTAATACCATGCGGCAGCAATTCTATTCTAATCGTGCTAATTGTGATCAAGGGTTCGAGTTTTTCACTTATCAACAAAGAAAACAAATATAGAAACAAAGAAAATCAATATAGACAGGTGAGACTTCTAAGGCCATGAAGTCATTACTTTGATTAGTTTCCATAATATAAATTTCAATAGCATTGTTTTTAATGATATTACTATTTCGTGTTTGTGTTTCTTTTTGTCTTTCTTTTCTTTGACTTTTTTTTTTCACGCAGTTTGCCTAGTTTTGGTAGTTCAGCAATTAGTTACTGTTTATGAAAAGACTAGCAAGCCCTAATTTTCAGCTGTTTCCTCCATTTCTAACAATTTCATCTCGGTATTTGTCATAAAAGTCACAACATCTATTGTATACTTCAGTCCACTTTTCCTCTATTACAATGTTGTACTGACTTTGTGTAATTATATGCATTCAAATTTCTTATAGCAAGTCCTTTTTTTTTAAATGAAATAAATCATATGAAAATGAATGGAAATGACAAATATGTGAAACTTAGATATCCCACATACAAGCATTTTATATCTGATTCTAATGAAGCGTCTATACCTATCCGTTTTTTTAATTGTATGTAGGGTATCTATTTATACTTCATTTATTGAAATTAATTTGAATACGTTGTGACATCGCACTGTAATGTTGCTGAACATCCTCCTCCTTGATAATATCCACGGCTTTGATTGAGGGGCTCATAATTTCATTTCACCCTTCAGACTGGCGTCGTGGTATTCGTTGAGTGCGACTTTTCAGCTCATCGACGTCAACGATGACGAGCTTGTGACCAAAGAAGAGTTGACGACATTTTTTTGCCTGTTTGTCGATATCTACGATGAGAATGGTAAGCCTTTACCTCTAGAGTTCCTCCCGCTTCCTCCTCGCCCCCCCCCCCCCCCCCTTCCATCCCCTTGAAACCGTAAAGAGCACTTCGACCCAGAGTAAACACAAAACGCCATATTGGCCTACTTCACACGCACAGGCGTGTTTCGAAATATTGTATTTTCTTCCGGCAGATCAGATCGCTGTTTCTGAGTGCTGAAGTATTTTGTTTTATGAATTACCTTCATTATAATTTGAAACACCACACACACACACACACACACACACACACACACACACACTCTCACACACACACGCACACACGCAAATCAACTTGGAAATGCACGTAAACGATAATCATTGACAGAGAACTCCAACAATGGTTTTAGATTTACTATTGCATACTACCAGCAAAATTAATGTATTAAATGATAATGGTTAGGTTAGGTCCATAAATCAATTGTTAACTCACAATTGAATAAAAAAAAAATACAATAAACGATAAACGTTGTAACCCAACTCTTTCTCTCAAATTATCACATCATGACGTTGCAATGATTTTAGTATAAGAGATGCCGCATCATTACGAATACAAGCATAATGAGAAGTTCGTTGTTGTTGTTGTTGCTAAACACTAACTTTTTTTGCAACTTAGAAATCGAGGTATACAGCGTATAGTGTCTGCAAGTTCTTCAAGGCAAGACTAGCTATAATTATAATAACATCTCTGAATCCCGATAGTAATATTTGGAATAAAATCACTAATGTGTCCGTTATGATAATTATCATTATAAACACTACATCTTTGTTGATTATCATTTTGCATAAATAGGGTGACATTAATAGTGGGAAAGAGATGCGGGAAAAGAAAATGGATTACAATTCATTTTATTCGGAGGCATCGTTATTCCGAAGCTCGTTAATCCGAAAATAAGATAAGGTTCTTTATTCCGAAGGAACGATAATGAACAACAGCAACATATTCAAGGCATGAATTGTCGCTGCGAGCTATAGCTTGTTCGCGATATGGACAGAAAAAATGGAACGTGTGGGTTAGCCTTTTTTTTTATCATTGAAATGGGACAAGCGGTTGCTTTCATGGTGTTAACGATTATGGCCCATAAAAGTTTAGAGGAAACCTTACATACAAACCTGCAGTCGTGCAGGCTGGCTTGTGTATTTTAAATTTTTCTCACAACAAGTGGGGTGGGGCACATAATTCACTAGAGAGAGATGTAAAACATGTAATTTTGTACAGAACTCTGCTTATACATTTTAAGGCCGTTGCACAAACCCTGTATGATTATGAATTACACAACAACGATGGACATGATTTGAACAATTGCAACCTTGTGAGTGGCCGCGCCGTGATTATTGTTGCATCTGCCCCTTCGTAAATGGGGTGATGTTTTTTTTTTATTATTATGATTATTTTATTTGGCAGAAAACATACAATTCACAATCAATTACAAAACTCAAAATAATCAATCAATACAATAACACAAAAATACCTAAACACTGGATGCACCTGAAGGGCTGCCAGGCATTGGGCAAAGTTAACTAAATAACTGTAGTCCGCGGACCGCCGTAACCTATATCCCTTCCAGGCGCATCCAGTGTTACAGATTTATGTGCCACTGATTATCATAGTAAAATATTAATAACTATATCGTTTAAAATCTCTTGCATAAAAATACAAACTATGTAAAAATCCCTATTTTCCGACAATATCAAATCACAATTTACAAACTCATGTTCGTTATTCTGAAGGTTCCTTTTTCGAAAATTAAATAAGGTTCGTCATTCCGAAACACACAAATTCCCTATAGCCAGTATCTATTCATGTTGGTTAATCCGAACATTGTGGCGTTGTTCGGAAGGTTTCGTCATGCCAAAGGTTCGTTACTCCGAAAATGAAATAAGATTCGTTATTCCGAAGGTTCGTTAATCCGAAAATGAAATAAGTTTCATGATTCGAAAGTGAAACAAGGTTCATTCACACACACACAAAAAAAAAGGGTGCATAAGGACGAATACTTCAAACGAACCTTCGGAATTACGAACATTATTTCGTTTTCGGATGAACAAACCTTCGGGATAACGAACCTTTTTTTCTCTCTCATTTTCATTTTCGGATCAACGCATCACTATAGTAACAAACCTTCGGAAATAACGAACTGTAACCCGCAATTCTGCCGTCTTGCAGGTGACGGAATGCTCTCCATGACTGAGCTCAGACCTTATGTGCTAGCACCGACGCCTGTGCCCCTGAGCCAAATGAGCAAGTAATCCAGCTGGACCTCCAGCGGGACCAAACCCCACGCTGCTCCCCGCAAACACCGATTTCGACTTCT
>CM067060.1:31909452-31911952 GCA_033980235.1 Diadema setosum
AAAAATGACAAGAATTCCATATTTTGTAAGCTGAAATACAAAAATTTCGGCTCGCTCACTGCGCTCGCTCGCCAAAATTTATCAAAAAAAAAAAAAGAAAGATAAGAACAAACGTCATGATGACGCCCAAATATACAAATTTCGGCTCACTCGCGCGTACTAATTTAGAGTATTTTTCAAGTCCTCAGTTTGTTTGTATAAATCGTTATAAGGCCGTCACTATGTCTTGATTAGAATTGTAAGATTTAATAAGCAAAAAAATGACAACAATTCCATGTTTTGTAAGCTGAAATTCAAAAATTTTCGGCTCGCTCGCCAAAAATTTTTCAAAAAAAGAAAAGAACAAAACGTCATGATGACGCCGAAATACAAATTTCGGCTCGCTCGCGCGTACTAATTTGGAGTATTTTATCAAGTCCTCAGTTTTTTGGTATACTATCGTTATCTATAAGCCGTCAATATATCTTGATTAGAATTGTAAGATGTAGTAAGCAAAAACTGACAAGAATTCCATGTTTTGTTTAAAGCTGAAATACAAAATTTTTCGGCTCGCTCGCTGCGCTCGCTCGCCAAACTTTATCAAATAAAAAAAATTTAAGAACAAAACGTGATGATGACGAGGAAATATACAAATTTCGGCTCACTCGCGCGTACTAATTTGGAGTATTTTTGCAAGTCCTCAGTTTGTTGGTATAAATCGTTATCTATAAGGTCGTGACTATATCTTGATAAGAATTGTAAGATTTAATAAGCAAAAAATGACAAGAATTCCATGTTTTGTAAGCTAAAATACAAAAATTTTCGGCTCGCTCGCTACGCTCGCTCGCCAAAATGTATCCAAATTTATTACATTTAAATCACCCTCAAAAGACCCCTTGTAAGTGCTTGAAAAGCATATCATGTGGACTTTTTTTTAAAGTCCCTACCCGGGATAGGGTTGGGGTTGAACACTTTTTCAGAAATTAGGGGCGCAATTTTCGCGCTTGCCCCGGGCACCGTTTTCCCTAGATACGCCATTTGGAAGCACATATCGTGATTTTTCCTGGTTTTAGATGAGTTAATTGTAAAGAATGTGTCTGAATGGATTGCAACAAGGTCGTTCATGATTCTGTACACCATAGTAAGTCTGCTCACAGTACGTCGTTAAGATAGGCTGGGCCATTTCAACTTATTGATCATGCTGGTCACACTGCTCGTTCTTCTATAATCAGCTGTAACATAGCGAGCTGCTTGGCGTTGAATCCTTTCCAGGTTTTGAATATCCGAGGCCATATTTTTATGTGGGTCCCAGACACAGACTCATGACAACAATCCACATTTCTCTGTGACCGCTTTACCAAATTGAATGTGGTTTTCTGCAAAATAGAACTAAGAT
Organism: Diadema setosum; assembly: GCA_033980235.1. Classification (NCBI taxonomy): domain Eukaryota; kingdom Metazoa; phylum Echinodermata; class Echinoidea; order Diadematoida; family Diadematidae; genus Diadema; species Diadema setosum. The sequence goes on from CM067060.1 coordinate 31,910,828, forward strand.
GTTATATTTTAAGACACAAGTAGCGTTTAGACAATTTAATCATATTGGGTGTTATCAATGCGAAAATCTGATTGTAATTTTGTTGGGGGACATACTGTACTGTGCGATATGCCTACACGCTGTTGTCCCAGTAAACATTTGGCGTTCTATACACCCCCCGGGCGCCCCCCCCCCCCCCATACAGATCTACGTACACATCACAACGTGTTGTAACATAGGAACTTGTGTGTATAGTATAGAAACATGGCAGTTGCATAGTGCTAGAAGAAGCTCCACTCGTTTCCCAGCAGACACACCGATCTTTCGAAAAAGAAGGTCTACCAGTTGGTATGGCGTTATCAAGGTCAACCATGAGAATGTTTTTCATCGTAAATGAGTGTCTGTTGCGCTCCAATACGCCATTTCCTAGGGCTACAGCTCGATGTCTTTCCAGCAACTTACCGTCGTTCGGGCGGGAGCAGCTGAACAAGGCGCCTGCAGTTCCGGCGGCGGTGAAGTTGCGTTCTCGCTTGCAGTCCACGGCAACGGGATCCGGCAGCGAATCAGATTCTGGTAGTGATGGTAAACCTTCTCCTTTGCGATCCGTAACCAAAGTAAAGTCATGGCCGTTCGAGCTCTCTACTCCTTTTGGCAAGCTCATGATCAAGCAGACGTGGTTTCCCACCCGCATCGTGCCAACAAATCCTCACGATTATCCCGCGGCTGATCGAGTTTTTGTACATCTTCTATCCTCTTCAGACACAAGTTTAGGTAGTGGTGGAACAACATCTGGGTCAGAAGAGATAGCCCAGTTAGATTCAAAGATTCTTGAAGATGTCATCAATAGTGTGCAATGTTCACTAGATGAACAGGGCATCCATCTGACTCACAAGAAGTTGGCAGATGTCTCATCGCTTGCTTTCATCATTGAAGTGCCAACATGTTATGGTAATTAAATTTAGATTTAAATATTTGTTGTTGAACCATGTCATAATTGATGCCCAGTTCAGATGGATGTTGTTACGCATGTTCGCAATACCACATCAGTTTTTGGTTCTACACGAAGTACTGCATACTATATGCATGTCAATAGATCAAGTGTCAGTTGTGTGTTGCAGGGTGCTGTTTAACCCCGTCGCGGGGCGC